>VXBQ01008798.1:848956-964246 GCA_013400175.1 Phainopepla nitens | reverse complement strand
AAAAAAAAAAAAAAAAAAAAAAAAGGTAGAGAAAGAGCCACTTTCGAAATAAGAGCAGGTAACCACCAGCTTTCTGAGACACCAGCAGTGGTCCTTTGCAGAGGAGGGGAGGAAGCCCAGACCAACCCAAGGTCTGCTGCCACAGGGCAGGAACAGGATCCCAGGGATACAGCACACAGGGCAGGTGTTTAACCCAGCACTGGTACACAAACACTGCCCAGGGGTGGATGGATGCCTTGACTGACCTGCCAGCCTGTTTCCATCATGAGCTCACCCACTGCAGACTTGCAGAGAGACGTGTGCCTTTCCCCTCCAGCCACAGCAATTCCCAGCACTTCGGGATCCATCCTGTGAGATCCACTGCTGCAGCAGCCACTGCTGAGCTCACGGGGAGAGCCCCATCCCTCTGCCAAAGCCCCTTCTTCCAGCTCCCCTCGAGCAACGAGAAATGCCCTCAGGAAGCGTTTCGATTCCAGCTATTAGCCCATCACAAACACCGTAATCTCCCTGTTTATACTGTAGTAAACAAGTGCTCTTGCTAAATCTCAGCAATTATAAGTGCTTCATCCTTTTCTTTAGCCAGACAGCAATAGAAATACATTTAATTAGTTAACACCCCCTGCCAATTACAACATCTGAGGAAAGTATTGCTGAGATCGTTGGTCCTAATTATTTTAATATTCAGGGGAACCACTTTAACATAACAAGATAATTACTCATGGATAAGGGTTTATAAGAGCTGCAATCCTTTTCTTTATTTCCTACAATGCAAGTCTAGGCCTAGTTAAATTTCTGGACACATTTTCAATTTAAGATTAAAAATTGCAATTTGTGAGAAATCATCAAAGCGCCACATGCCGGAAGAAAAATAAGTATATGCAATCTCAATAATCTTAACACTATAATAAAATAAATACACTGTGTATTACATGCAATTAATAGTGGAATCTAAGGGAATTGGTTTGTTTCTGTTTAAAAAGATCTTTTCACATGTACTGAATTGATCAGCCACTCGGTTAGGAGAAAACCCCTGACTGTTCCTCATTTTAGACAAAATGTGAGTTGCCCTTTACTACTCCAGCCTGCATCTTTTTGTAGCTGTATGAATCCTCCATGCCTGCTCACAGTCAATGGGAAAGCTGAGCTCCACGGCACATCTGAGAAACCCTTGGCTCACATTTCTGTTGTTTGCAGTGTCACCATCAATGGAGGAGGTTTTCAGTCGAGAAAATGTTGGTCTTGATACCTGTTATATTTTAACACTATATCATACCCAAAGAGATATCCCACAAGGGTTTTTCACATGCCAAACCGCAGAAATATATGCATGTATGCATCAAAAAAGAGTTTGGCCAGGGCTGTCGAACAATAAACTGTGTGCTGTTCCTTTCAAGCACATTCAGAAAAAAGCCTTTCTTCCATGTCCCTAAAGACAGCTTCAATATATAGGCAGTGAAAGATTTCAGCATTTCTGGCTCTGTATTTGTACCCATGGAAGTACAGCCTGTTCACAGCGGAAGCCCATTTTCAAAGGAAATTTTCCTTTAAGAAAGTAATTTGCCCATAAGTCCCATATTATGTACTTGCTTGGTCCCTTTACAATGCACTAGTGGGGAAAATGGGAAGATGAGAGATGAGCACCACCATTAAATATCTCCATTTGCTCTGTGCATAAAGAAAGCACCTGATGGCACAGCTCTTGCTCATAAGAACAGGCTGTACTGGCTTTTAGGTTATGCCTACCCAACCATTTAAAAACATACTCAAGAGATGAATAGCCAGGCACCAACTAAAAATACAAGCTAATCATGGGATCTGCTCGTTTCACTACTGCCACCACTGAACTTTAGAGCTAACCTTAGGTAAAAGAAGTTGGCTGCTAATTAGGTGCTTGAATCTTGACAAATATTTTAGAATTTGACAAAAAGAAAAATAAATGCCAGCACTACCCATTAATTTTATCCCATAATCAAAATAATTTGAATTTATTTACTAGAATATTTGTTAATTTATGGCCAACTACCAGAACACACACAGAAAAAAACCCTGTCCAAGTAAATATGTAGTAACAGAGAGGCAAAAGAAATCCACTTGATTTACTGAAGCAAACTTTGCCTTTAGCCCAACAAGTGTGCTTTAATTCAGTTGTAAGGATTATAAAAACAATGCATATCTAAATAGGGGTGATAAATTAGTGGAATTAATCCAAATAATAGGCAAATGTTAGGAGCAACATATGTAGAATGACTGCAAAGTTAGATTAATTTAAAATAAAACCCTGGAGTTATGTAAGCAATTACAAAAATTGCATTTAGCACTAAAAGAGCAATTAAAACAAACAAAAAAAAGTGCCCTAACCCCAGACATTATGTGCTGGGGACAGGACCGGGCTCATAGAGGACTTGGAGATGAGTTGGAAAAGCAATTGAACAGAAAGTTTGGAATCAATGTGTTCGGATATGGCCTCATAATACACAGATGAAAGGCTCATTTCTCCCCAGATGGGGCTCAGTAATCAGATATAGAAACAGCTATTTTTAATGAAGACCTGCAAAATCATAAAGGCTTAGATGTTGCTGGCTGGAATAAAGCAATGGGAGGCAGACAAGGCAATTCACTAATCTGCCTGGTGGCACAAAACCAAGCCTGATCAACACATTTTTCATAGCAAATCACATTCCTTCAGTAAGGCTGGCCCAGAAAGGCAGCCATGCCAAGCCAGAGGGGAGCCTGCTGCCAATTGGCACACACGTCCCTCAGGTGGGAGAGCCCAACTGCATTACACAGCCTTGTACACTAAAAGACAGAAAATACCTGCTGTATTTTTCAGTCCATCATCCTGACAAAATGCTCCCATCAGTATAACTCTTTTTTTCTTTTCCCATGTATCCAGCCCATTCTATTTAAAATCTTTCCAACTGGGGGTATTCATTGGGTATGCAGGCAGCCATCCCAGTAATTGCAGCAAAAGTGAACATCTCTGACTTAACCCCTTCTTTTCCATGTACACACCTCACATCCTCTGAATACAACATGCTCTAATATGCAAAGCCTTCAGTGCTTTTTAAAATTGAGTACTATCTCCTAGTGGTAAATATTTTGAAAAATGGTGGCAGAGAAGATTGACTTCTCTTTCCAGCACACTAGAATGCCAACCAAGGGCCAACACACCAAAGAAACAAGCACCAAATTGCTAATAAAAAGCTTAGTGGAATAAACACAATCTCAAGAAAATCAAATAAATAATTTCAAACGTGAAAAAAATGTGTATTTCTGCATTAAGCAAATCCCTGCTGTAGTTAGTGTCCAGACCAAGTTGAAGTTTACATGATAGGACCTGCAGGTTCTCTGTGGCACCTACAGACACAGTTTATGCACTGGGCACCTGAGATCCACCAGTGTCCCCCACCTGCTGTTAAAGCACTTTGATAACAACTCTGCAATATAGAAGTGCTGTCAGATTTCTGGCAAAACAAAGTCAGACTGGCCCTGCCAGGATAGAAATGAAAGCAAGAGATCCTGGCAAGGCAAAGATGGAAGTAGAGCTCCTGAGGAAAAAAAAAACCAAAACCAAATCCAGAAAAAAACCTGAAAGAAGTATCCCCCAAAATCAAAGACAAACAAACAAAAAAACAACCCCCAAAGCAAAAGAAACTTTACATAATTATTTGCAATGAAAGTATATTCTGTGGGTTTGATTTCCTGACAAGACAATCTGGCATTTGCAGACAAATAAAACCACACAGACATGGGCAGCCACTCAGCTCACGCTACTGAGTTGCCAGCCCATCAAAAAGCAAAAAAGCAAACATAAACCCCACAGTAGTTCCACAAAACCTTTGTTGTTCTTTGTGAATCCTGCCTAAGTTATGTCTCTCATGTCCACAACAACCTAAGTCCATCTCTCCCAATGGAAGATTTGCTCAGCAGTGGAAAATTGGAGGTGGAGGTGGGAATCCACTACATCCTCATTTCAGCAGTGCCATGAGTGCAATATTCCAGTAAAAAAGAAACTAAGAAACACAACTAAGTTTCATAGAAATGTTAAGCACTATTAGCAAGAAGTCAGTGTATGGACTTCTCAGCCAAAGTGACCTCACATCCATTAAAAACTAAACTCATGGCTATGAGAGGTACAGGACATTACAACACGTCCATTAGCAAGGGCCTGTGAACTGTGCTAAGTGGACCGTGGAGCTTGCAATGAGCAAAACTCAATATCTGTCTATAACCTCATCTGAGTTCAGAGGTCTCCTGACCCACTTGGGTGAAAGTCCGGCTTTTGGAGACCCCTTTCAGGCTTTTTCTGCTTCAGATTAAAACCTCCCTACAGATACTGGATGCCAGAAATAAAAACTAAAAACCTACATATAAAAACATTGTTTTGATGATGGCCTATCTTTCTGTTGGCAGGATGTACTGTTTTAACACCTGCTGCTGCTTCCTTGTCAGGTATCTCTGAATAAGGCTGAGGATGTGTGAAGGAGGAGAAATCACAAAAGTCATGCTACTTACAGCTTTGTACTGAAATGATATTTACCTTTCAACTCTTGGTAAAACAAATAAAACAAAAAGGAGGTCATTTCAGTCCTAGAATACTGATGATTAAATGAAACCAGCCTTTACTGTGAAATAAATGTTGGAGTAGCAGAAGCAGGGAGGGAGTGCTGTCAGCCAGGAACCCCAACAAACTGAGCTGAAGTCAAAGAACTGTGTTGTGGCTGATCTCACTTTGCTTCCTGGAAATGCCAGCAGGGTCACCCTGCCAGAGCCCCCAGCTCCCTCTCCCTTTAATCTTGGACACACCCTCAAGGTGGGAAGGCAAGGAGAAACCCCAGCACTGCAGACATGGAACTGAACAGAAACTGAGAGGCACCCAACCAGATTTATTATAAGAGTAGTGTTTAATCTAAAGAAAACTCCCTGCAAATGTAAAGATCCCAGTAAGGAGCCTCCTTACTGGTTCTCTTAAGTCTCTGAGATTTTGATCTCTGTTTCCCAAGGTGGGCTGTGGCTCAGCTTTATGCACATCAAAACTGCCAGGCATTGCAACTGCTTTTTTGGGTCATCACACAGGATGGAGCCCTCACTCTAAGACAGTTGCCAGGTTTTCGTGCCACCAGCAAGCAGTTATCCAAAGCCATAAAAAGCCACAGATGTTTACTAAGCAACACCTTTCTTGCTGCATCATTGGTGATAGTTTATTTTGGTTTGGGTTTTTTTTTCACAGCAGTGAAATGAAATGCAAGAGTAATGAAAGCTTTCTTTAATGCAAATTGGAGGACAAACATGTTTGTTCTTTGTAACAAACAAGTTCGGCTGACTGAAAAATTTTATTTTAGAAACAGGTAAAACCTAAATGGCTGAACAAAACTCCTAAGAGAGTCACAAGTTGCAATTTGCCAGCTCATAAAACAGTCTGAGAAAACACTCTTCTGCCAAGATCCAGCAACAATCCCCATGACCTGATAAAATAGAGTCCTCAGGAAATTCTTCTGTGTCAATGACAGCTAAAGAGAGATGCCAACAGCCCAAGAGCAGGAGTTCTGCCACTTAGGTGAAGAGGAAAGAGAGGTTCTGCTATGTTACATGTACTCAATGGAGAACTTTCAATTCAAGAGCCTTGCCTAATGCTAAGCAACTTTAATAGATATTCACACTGGTTTAAATAGGAATGGGATTGGACTGCAAGCAGCCTGTGTGAGCATGTGCTCACAAACACAGTGCAGGAGCTGGTGGTCTGCATTCCCCATCAGGCACTTAACACCCCCATATGCTATCTCCACCAAAAGTGTTAAGCACCTTCAGAGTTCAACATTAGCTCCTGATACAGCCATAAATGAGATCCCAGAAATAGTTCTTTTTTTTTTTTTTTAAATTTTGCTCTAATTATTAAGGAGCAAAACACTGATGAACAACACTGATTGCATATTCTAAAAAAATAAAGTACCACCCTCCAGCTGCTCTGCTGGTGAATCCCTTTCTTGCTGCTTGTTGGGATTTACTTTCAGCCCTTTGCATCTGAAACTAATTACTACAACACTATCCTCCACATTAATTCCCTTCTCCTCTCTGGAATCGGAAGCAATATGGTACATTCAAAGATAATTTTTCATCTCTCTTCCTAAAGAAAGGATCTCAGCTGTTCAATGAAGATAATGGTAAATGAGTCACCAGTTTCAGAAGGTGAAACTTTCTGACATCCCTTTATCAGAAATCATTGTCTGAAATTTCAGCTGGTGATTTAGGAAACTTTTTTATATGAATGTCACCAAGACCTAGTGAAATCTGTCATCTTTCTGTGTGATCCTAAAGACAAATTGCAGCAATATCTTGTCAACCAGCTCTGTTAAATTTACTTCACTGTGTATTCTCCTTGCACCTGTTTCACCGTTAGCTTTTCTCTCAAAAAACATTTTGCCCAAGTCTTCAGCAATACTTGCTGGAATTTTCATATTTTTCTCCATTTTTAATGAAGTCCCTTTGTTTTCAGTGAGAAGAAGCACTTACTAAGTGACTGGAGTTTTCAGGAATTTGCAACTATGGTGCTGCAGTGTTAAATAGAAAGATTGTACCATCAGGTCCAATATATTTGTGAGATGCCCTGTCAGAGTTGGTTTCAAGAAGTAAAGCCAGCCCTTACTCCTCTCCAGAGCTTACTCCTGTCTCCCATCACCTCATCATTCCCATTCCTGCATCTGTTTGGTCTCTGCAGTTTGGTGCAGCTGCACCTCTGATACACCTCAATGTCTCCTTGTTAAAAGTCCCAACTCACAATTCAGCAAACAGCAAATGTGCTGCTGTCGACCTGCTCCCCTGGGCCAGGCACCTGAAGAGTGGCTTTGTAAGAGGCATAGCTTTTAGTCCAAGAAATACTGCTATAGAAAATATGTAGTTGTACATTTTATGCTATTCTGAGGGATGCTGAAAATAAAAGGAAATGAAAAATCAGTAACTCATTCAAGACAACAAGCAGATGCAACTTGTGCCCTTCCACACAGACTTCCTGATGCTAAATATTAATCATAACAATTAGGCTTTCTAGAAGATGACGCCGTGCTTTCTCAAACTGATGCAGAACACTAAGAACACTCACTCCTCGGGTTCTCTGATGTCTGAACTATTGCACTGCTATGCATAACATTAGAAGAATTAAGCAATTCCAAACTATACTGCTATGGCCAAAATTACACAGCTGAAGCAGTGTTCAGCTTCTGTGTGTGCTCTCTGAATACAATCTGAGCCATTGTTCACAGCATTTACTCCCTGACAATACGCTATAAAGAAAGTTAGAAAAGCAGCAACAAGATAAAACCAAACCCAGCAGAGGATCAGACCTCTCAAGTCATTTAGTAAAGATGAGAATGAAAAGCTGTATAATTTCAATTAAACTCTCATCCAAGTACTCTCAAGATCTACCCAGACTATATTTTTCAATCTATCAGGTTAAAATGAAGAACTGTTTGACCCCTGGTTTTTCATCATTTTGACTGAAATCTTACATTTGGCACTTGTCATTTGAAATAATGCAACAAAGTTTTCACTGGATAAAACTGAAAAAAAACAATGGAATGAAAGAAACTTTCATGCAAGTCCTGAAATAAGGGCTATTTGTGTAGGGTTTATTCCGGTTTGGTCCTGAACTGAAGCTTGAGTCAAACCCACATCCTCTGTCCAGGCTTATTTAGACTGGCTATTAAAAAATTTCTTCACTGAAAGTGTTGTCAAACACTGAATAGGCTGCCCAGGGAAGTGGTTGAGTCACCATCCCTGGAGGTATGTAAAAGACGTGCAGAGGTGGCACTCAGGGATGTGGTTTAGTGGTGGCTTGGCAATGCTGGGTTCGTGGTTGGATTCGATGATCTTAGAAATCTTTTTCAACCTAATGATTCTTTGATTTTGTGTCAGTACTGCCACGCTCATTTCCTTGCGTGGACAAGCCCTTATTAATGCCATGCACAGAGATGGCAAACAGCTCTATTTCTTCAAAGGCAACATCCCACTCTTTTTCTTGCCCCTTTCCCCATGTTTGTGGGCTGTCAGATGAGTCAGTGGCTCTTTGAGATGACTCTGTTTCATTAGGGGCTGTAATTTCCCCCTGTGTAGTCCACTTGTGTTTTGAGCACAGTTTTCATGCCCACGCTTTGGAACGGGAGAGCTGCGGAGCCGACAGCCCAGCTGAGAAAAAGCTTTGAGTGTGAGGATTAGAAGAAATCTGCAACGTTGTGTTTGTAGTATTTTGTACTCCATTGTTCCCAGAGATAATGCCTTCCCTTTTACTTGCAAGATCTTTGTGTTCCTCACTACAATCAAGGAGAGGAAATCTGACTGTAAACCTCTTTGTTCTATATTATCATTTCATGTTGGTTTGGTGTGTTAATCAATGTGTCAGTAATGGCTGCAAAGAGAACTCATTCAATCCTCAAATGAAGAGAAATCTGAGCTTTCTAACACTGGCACATTTTCTAGTGGATAAGCTTTTTCACAGAGTAATTATTTCATTTTCTGGAAAGATTACTGATTACATCACATTGGAAAAAACTAAGAGAGGGGCCCTTTATCTTCCCCATGTTTCTGCAATTCTTGTACAAACTTATACTTGTTACCAGGAAAAATGACAAATTTGCCATCTGATCAAAATGTTAACAAGGTAAGTGTCAGTGAGATGGATCACTGACTGTCACTGCAAGCCAGAACATGAGGATACATTGATATTTCTCAATATATTCACTGCTTCCCCAATGTTCGCTAACAACATTTCTGCTGCGAGTGTAATAAATCACACAGAAATAACAAGCTGCATAGGATCTCTAGGATATGATAGATTTGTCGTAATAGCAGCATCTGCAAGGTAGAAAACAATTGGCAATGATCTATAGAAAGACCTAATCAACTGTCATTTGCTATAATGTGGCAGACGAAGAAAAGATATGAAATCCATAACACTTCTTTAGCCACTGCCCTCCCCATACACATACACACATGTCAAGTGGGGAATAGTAAAAAGAATTAATGAGCTTTGGGGTCGCAGAAGTAGAAAAGAAAGTTAATAGCATGCCCTGGATGCAATCATTAAATTATACACTGCTGAACAAGGCAAGGGATAATCGCAGAAGCTGTACAGTCCTGTGACAGCAGTAAAGGCTTTTAGCAAGCCTGTGCCTCCTCCTTTGCTTTATTTCTTTTACATCTATATCATTATTTTAAAAAGAAACTTATGTCAAAGTGGGACTGGATAAGCAAAGGAAAAGCCCATTTTAAGTTCACAAGGGGTTTTAGAGGACTGAAGTCTGTATGTGCCAAGGGTCCAGGAGCACAAGAGATCAAAATCAAATGTCTGTTTTGCACTGGGCTGTGCCAGGTCACAAAGTGGCTGCTGAGGATTTAGTGTTCCTTTGCCTGCTCCCATGGGAGAGGGAAACACTCACCTTCCAGAATACACATACAAGATTTGCAGTTCCAGTTTTCTGAAACACGAAAGTCTAACAGAACTACCTTCCTGGGAGCTCAAGAGATACCTAGGGTTAAAGACTAAAATCATGAATTTTAGATACTGAAATAGCCTCTCTGCATCACTCACCTAGAAACCCAGAAGATTCCAAGGTTACATAAACTTTTCTGTGGAGATTTTTCTTGCTAGCCACACCAGGAAAGGCTCTCTGGAAAACAAGGCAGTGTAGTGCATGCAAGGGGAACCCTGGGTCTAAAATTTCAAAAGTAAAATTCAATCCATTTTTATAAGTTTCAAATAAATCTTTTCCTTCTTTTTTTTTTCCTTGCTTTGTTGGTTATTTTGTGTATTTTATTCCCCAGAAAGATTGGTAGAAGAATAATGGCTGCTTTGTGCTACTTTGCTTACAAATCACATTTTGCTAAGTGAGTGCATTTCTGAGAACACAGGAATTGCTGTGCTGCCTCAGCACAGCAGCGCTCTGCCCCAGCATCCTGCCTGGCAGCTGCTGCAGGAGAATGTGCAGGAAACCTCCTAGTGGGCAATTATGGGAAAACCTGTTCAGATCCAAAATTTTCCTCCAGCTCCTCTATCAGTCAATAAAATTGGCACATCTTGAAACGTGGAGGTTTTTCCTCTTTGCAGGCGTTTGTTTCAAGTCCTTCCCAGTGTTTGGAACTTAGTATTTTTCCAAATCAGAGAGCTTGCTTAAAGCTACATTTTCAAAAGTCCTTATCTTCCAGCCTGGCACCAAGCAAAGCCGGACAGATTTTGGAAAGGACTCAGCTCCTTGGTGAAATGGAACTGCGGAGTTCTTTTGCAAATCTGTCCTTAAAGGGTCACAACAGGAGCTGCTCTGCGTAGAGCAGTTTGAAAATCAGTCATCAGTGGGAGGTGCTAAGCCTTCAGAAAGCTGATGCTCAACACTTTTGATAATCTGGCCCCAAGTTAAGTATCAGGGGCCAAATTAAGTGATTTAGAGGCAGAAATATCCTACTGACTGCAGTGGAAATTTCCTCTTGCCAATGAATGGCTCAATAGGATTCTGGAATAATACAGCCGTGAGAAGTGGATAATGCAACAAATAAACATCAAAGGGTAAGACTTTCCTTTTCAATCATGTCTGCTTGCACTGTGCATAAAAGAACTGAAATATTCTGACATGAAAGAAGGAGAAGGAATGGTTAACTGCACACCATGCATTTCCTTCTGAGATGAACACATGACATTTCTTAGGAACAGTGATTTCTTAGTATTCAAATGACAGAGTTGGTAATGAGGATACATGTCTTGCATGATATATAAGGCACTAGCAGTACTTGAACTAATCTCCTGGACTAATGTCCTCTTCCTATCATAGAATCACAGAATGGTTTGGGTTGCAAGGGGACCTTAAAAATCATCTAGTCCAACTCCTCTGTCATGGGCAGGGTGATCGTCCACTAGATGAGGTTGTTCCAAGCCTCATCCAATGTGGCTTTGAACAATTCCAGGGGTGGAGACATGCACCAAAGAGAGAATAGCCTTACATTTCTCCAGTTCTTTTCCACTCTGGGAGTGAAGCTTTGCCAGTCAAGCTATTTTGCTTAGGAACAAATAACTCCCCTCTCTCTCCCTTAGATATTTTCAACATTCAGCCCTTTCCATCCATGATTTTGATCAAAAGTGAAGTTTGCACACGACTATTTTATGAGCGCTTGTGCCATTTTTGACAAGGAGTTTCAGGGGTACTTACTGGTATTTTAAATAAACTTGGCCACCACAGAACTTGGACCTCAGGCAATTTCCCCACATTCCCATGGCAATTTTGGCTGTCCTTACTAGCAGGATTAAGACTTCTGTCCTTCAGTTCTGATGGGATACCCCATTAATGAAGGTTTCCTGCATGTTTACAGGGGAAGGCTTGAGCACGAAGCTAAGGAGGATAATTATGTTGTGGCCTGGATGGAACATCATGTTTCCTTCACAGTTTCAGGTCTCTTCCAAAGCTCTGGACAGAATCCTGGCATTTACAGCTCCCTCTAACACACCTGCAGGGGTACACAGGATTTTTGGGGCCATAGTGACAGCCTGTACACAGAAGCTGAAGGCATCATGTTAGGAAGACAGCAGCAAGGTATCAGGGTAGCTCATCAAGGAGGAAAATTGGGCACCAGACTGATTATCAGAACCAGGTTATTTAGCAGTGTTAACGTCAGCTTTCTGTTGCAGAAATTATTTGTCTTGGTGCAGCCATGAGGTAGCAAAGAAGAGACCAAGACATGAAAGATACTGTACACTCCTTCCCTCAAAGGTAGAGAGCAAGACAGAGGATGAACATTTTCATTTCACCAGAGGAAATCTGGTTATCAAGATGTAATCTGTTAATAAATGCTGTTCCATGTAATTAAAAGAAAACAACAACAGCAACAAAAGCCACAAATTATTGTGGACCAGCAGGAAACTAGAAACTCTCCATGGAGAGTGGCAATTCAGAGAACACCCACCATGTGGCCCACCTTCCCTATTCCCCCTCTAGAAACAGACCCATTTTACACATGGTGATTAAGGCACTAAAGCAAAAAGTATTAACATGATTCACATGTAGAAAACAAGGTTATTAGAAGTAGGGATCGTTTCAGCATATTATTCTCCCTAATAAGCATAGCAATGAGTAATTGAGTTTCAGGCAATCTCCAAGGTGGTGCTTTGTAGGGAAAACGGAACTTGGCATGATGTCTACTTTTCCTTTAATTACATTGCCCTAATGAGCAACTTTCTTTACTCTCAGCAAATTTATTTCTTGAGAAGAGGCAACAGTAATAAACACGTAAAGAGGATCACCAGGTAGCACCTGAGAAGAAACATCAGCAGCTTAAAATGACAAGAGATTGCTAAAAGTGGTGAAAAAACACCAGATTGTTCTCAGCTTCATTACGCTTATCACTCTTAAAAGCAAAGTAAAGGATGTCAGAGGAGCACCTTATCTAACCAGGGAAGTGTCCTTGTTCTACTGTAATTTCCCCTTTTGCACATGTTCCTGAGAACAACCCAGAAACACGAAGTGCTGATACATCAATCCACAACTCCTCTGCTCACGCAGCAGCAGAGGGCAATTCTGCCTCATGCCTTTGTGCAAGATGAAAAGAGAAAATCACATGCCAATAACATCCTGCTGAGTGTCAATATTGCCACTGCAACCTAATACAGAGGATGAAGGGCTGGCTTTTCCAAAGTCTTTAAGGCATTTCGACATCTGACTCTTGTTGAAGGTCAGTAGCTGTTCTGCTTATGGTATTTCAGAAAACCACCTGAGAACTCACTTATGACAAAGGACTCCCTGAATCTGCCTTTCTGGAGACAAAAAGCTAGGACATTTCATATATATATTCATTCTTCTTATTTTTTCCCTAAGCATCTGCCAAGAGACACCATACCAGTGAAGATAGACCCCCTTTTCTACAGCTAGGTGAACATGTCACGTCAGGTTAAAATACCTGAGGTGTTCGCCTTCAGAGAGCAGCAATTGCTGCTGCTCACAGGCCTTGGTTGAATGAAGCCAGCACACTACCAGGTGACAATCTGACTTTTTAAATGCCAGTAGTATTATTTTTAGGAAAAACAAACAAACAAACAAAAAATGGAAACAAAGTTCTTGAGAGTCATTCCAGTTTTCAATGTTGCTCAAAGGTGGGGAGCACGTCCTGGAATATCTACCAGCTGCCTTAGGACCACACTTTCCCACAGGGAAGCCAGGGCTTCATAAGTTGTAATACCCCATGTAGCTGTAGATGGGAGATCAATCCACCTTTTGCTTGTTCAGGGATTCATGGATGTATCTGCACTCATTAGTTTTGCCCTGACTCACTCCAGAACTTCACAAGGTCCCTTCACCTCTCTGCATCAAACCTGCAAGTACTGTTACTTTATGTACTGACAGAGGCAGGAGGAAACTTCATTTATATATTAAAAAAAAAAAAACAAACACTCTGAGGTCTTAACAGGCTCTTCAGATGTAAAAGTGTGAAATGAAATTATCTTCAAATAGAAAATCTGCAAGTGTCAATGGCAGCAGACACCGAAGGCCTTAAATGTTTATGAAGCTTTATGTATTGTTATTTCTTCAGTAAGCCAGCCATGGAAATGGCAGGGGTATGGGAAGAAAGCACCTTAGCAGTTATAGTCTACTCATAAATGCATTAAATGCAACTATTTTACTGAGAAAAAAGCCAGGAAGAGAGCAGAGGCCCATTTCCTAGGCAGCTAATCTCAATTACTGCTCCCAATCATGCTTCAGCTGAAGAGAACCCTGCATAGAGCCCATGCTGTACGTGACCTGGCAGTTGTCTGCATTTGCCCCTTCAAAGACATTCATGGTAATGAATGAGAACAGGTTTTTTCCTTACAAAAAAGAAAGAAAAAAGTCATCATTCAAGGAAAAAAGAAATTCTAAAACAGGCCTTCCATTAAAACTCTGTTTATTGCAATACCTTCTCACTTCCAGAGATTACAATCTCTAGAAGCAAGATACCAGTACACAGAAGTAATTTACATAGGCAAAAGGGAGTTGGACTAGCTTACCACAAACTTACGATCAATTTTTGCCATTAAATGCAGGAGGGGATTCTTTGGCAACGTTGTACAAAACGCTGCAGCTATCTGGGCAAAGTGGGGCAAGGCTGCCTTACTCCCCTGTTTCCCTGGTTTTGTTTGAATACCTGTGCTTGGATAGCTATAATTAGGCTGTAACTCAGCCAAGCGGGATTTTGAAGCTTTCTTTTCCTTGGAGCAGTAAATGCCACTGCTCGATGCGGGCACCAGTTGTCACTTTCTTCAATTTGCAGGATGCAAAAGCTGAAATGGGAAAAACGCTGCACTGTGCTACTTGAAACCCTTTCAGGGGCTCCCTGCAGCACGGGGAGGCACAGGCAGCCAAAAGAAGTTGTAAGCTCCCTTTGCTAGCTGCAGTTCTTAGTTGTCAGAAAGATAAAAGTTTCCTGCACATGCAAAATAGCAGCATGAGCTGTTTTTGAAAACAGATCATACATTTCTGGTAATTAATTGGATTTTGGAGACGTTTCATTTCTGCCCCCCGAGGAAATGCTGTTAGCTCCTCTCTTCTGAGCATCCTGTATGTTTTAAAACACACACAATTCCACAGAGGATATTCCATCAGGGATATCAGGGCGTTAAAACTCTCTGAGGAGACATCACCCAGTGTGCAGTCACAGTACTCCACTCCCCCAGCCCCGACAGGTACCCATGGTTCAGAGCTTGGTATTTGGTCACTGTGGTCTGCTCATGGCACTGCTGGACCCCACCTGCCCCCACAGAAACACTGAGCAGGGCTACAAAAGCTGTCTAATAAATTTGAGGGCTGGAGAACAGTAGGAGAGAGGGGAGCAGATTCTCACATCATCAGGAGGGAAATAGGCTTTTAAAAAGCCAGTTGTGTCTGTGCACAACAATGAAGCTTTATGTCTATATAAACTGACAAGTCAAATTGTCCTCCTGGGCTCAATTCTCAACATCAGTGCCATTTGAGGCGATCGCTGCCTCCTGCCTCTGCAGCCGAATGGCTCAGTCTGCCAGCAAGGGCAGGCAAGATGATTAAAATAAGCATTAACAGAATGGTTGGTGATTAGCTTCTCCCTCTCTCTTTTTTTTTCCTCTTTGCTTTCTCTTTTTTTTTCCATATAGTTTGGGCCTGCCGAAGATTGCTAAAGCCTCTTCTTCATTAGCAATGTACTTAACAAGTGTAAATTTAAAGTATTCATTTTCTTAAGGCCAAGGATTAAAGCAATTAAGAAAAAACTGCTGCAACCTAGCACCAAAGTCGATCTGTAACATGGAAAAGCAACAATGGTGCTTAATGTATTTAAATAAAACCAAATTGTGAACAATTATGCTAACACTCTGTTAAACTAAATTCTTACTCTGCTGCAATGTATTATTAAAATTTCCTTTCTGAAACTGAAATAACACTTTCTTTGCCCCCAGTATGGCAACAGGTCTGTGGTCACTTTGCATTGCTTTCCTGGCAAAACCATTGCAACAATAGGTAACATCCACTCTTATTCTATCCACATTTTACCATCAGCTCCTCTTCTCCTATGTCTTAATCTCTTGCCACTGGATTTCAATGTGATTTGGTTTGTGCTGACCAGCTCCCTACTCCAATATCCTGAACCTTAAAGAGAGTACAAGTGAGCATTTCATTCGAAGTTTAGGGCAGCATTTTAATTTAGCAAGGAAAAATCTCTCTAGAAAATGGCCCTGATAAGTTTATTTGCTCTC
The DNA here is from genome assembly GCA_013400175.1 of Phainopepla nitens. Classification (NCBI taxonomy): domain Eukaryota; kingdom Metazoa; phylum Chordata; class Aves; order Passeriformes; family Bombycillidae; genus Phainopepla; species Phainopepla nitens. Next base: position 948,519 of record VXBQ01008798.1, on the reverse strand, counting down.
CATAGCATCAATTCCAAAAAGTTGAGTACCTAGGATACTAATGGGTCATGTTCTCCCCACCAGCATGAATTCAACTTACACTGTCTCAAAGGACAAGCAGAGATATGAAGACAGCTTTACCTCAGGACTGGGAATACACAGGAAGCATCTGAGCAAGTCCAAGTACTGACAACATGAACAGGCCTCAGAGACTGTGTTCACTTTAATTTTCTTATCAGCCAGTTGTCCTTGGTTGGAGGTTCTTTATCACAAAGTCACTTGCCAATGAAGTACCAAGGACACAAAAGAGCAAATACTCCATGAGCTAAACACAATAAACATCCTACACAAGAAGCCAAGAGATCCTTTGCAATGGTCACAAAAATTTGCATCTACTATATTATAGATGGTTCCTGGCAGCCAATATCTTCTCACCTGGGAGGACAATGATTGTAAAATCCCTGAGGCAGGAAAGGGTAAGAAGCATCAAGAGCAGTGATGGAATGCAGAGAGACAGCCAGAGTAGAGGGCAATGAGGCTTAGCCATGGTATGTAAAATGCCAAATGTACATTGCCTTCCAGACAAAGCCTAGGTGTAAAGGGCATGTGTGTGATCATGAGGGATGGCTGCCTTAATGGGAAACCTTCAGCCACTTCTAATTCCTTTCTATAGCTGAGCTGTTTCCATTTCTCTAGATCCTGCAGAAGATATCACAATGAATGAAATGGCTCTTAATCAGATCAGATTATGATATCCTGCTAATTTAAAGTAAGTGCAGCAACACAGACCAATAGAGGAGGGTCTCAGAGATTTCAGGTGTCAAATTAAGAAATACCTCACAGGATTGGAAAGGGCAGAAAATACCACAAACAGTGGGGTTTTCATCAAGGGTGACCATAGGACAACTCCCAGTATTGCTACTGGGCCTTACTGAGAATTTTGTCAGCTTTGCCTCATGTAGGTTGAGGACATGGAATAAGTTTGCAGGGCCCACTAGCATTATCCAGGGGGCTTCCAATCCTAATCAGACAAAATACTATGGTCCCGAAAATAAATTATCCTGTTTAAAATAATAAGGAAATTCATTTGATGAGAAAGAAACATTTTTTCAGGTTAACTAAAAATGATTTTTTGTGCATCCACCTACAACATCAAAACCATAATTACTGGCACAGTTCTAGGTTCTACGGCAATGCTCGCAGCTGGAAATATTCACACAAAGTTCATCTGCCCTGCCCTGCTGGAGCCACTAAAATATCACAAGATCAGGAAGCAACTGGGAAAGGCTCATACTCGTTGGCTAGGAGAATCACCTCTCATGCTTGCAGTCAGAAAAAGCAACATTGGCAAGACCAAGGTAAAATCTGAAGCCCACTGGAAAGAATTTATTTGCTTCTGCATCAGGAGATTGGGAAATAAACTTGTACCTGGGAAAACAAGAGCTTTAAAAAACACCCCATAAAACTACTTAGATTCTGTGCTGCTTCTGTCCTTTCCTATGGGTTTAACCATGCTGGGTGCAGGGAGAGCAGGGTCTGGCCCCAAGGGAGTTCAGATGCAGCAGACTGGTCTCCCAGCAGGCTGCAATATGTTCCCAGAAGGTACAATATCATTCCGAGGCCAAGGAACAGCCTATTAGCTCTGCATGCCATTAATTTTCATGAATAGTTCAATCTGATGCTCACAGGAGCTGTTGGGCATCTTTCCAGTTTGTCTCACAGGACCTGGATGAGGACTTATTTATCTTTTTACCTCATACCTTACCTTCAAGCCTAAGCAGCTGAGTGGAAACCTGCCTGCAGCTGTGCAGGTTTCCAGCCCTCTGCCAGGCTCAGTGGCCAGCAGCAGGCAGGACGCTGTCTGCAGGTCGGAGTGATGGCATGTCACAGTCAAAGCCGTTCAGGGAGAATTAAACTTCAGGCTTGTTTGACTAAACTTCTGAGTTCACCACAGTTCCCCTGCTTTGCCAGCCTGAAGAAACAGCCCAGCAGGTTCTTGACTCATATGCCAAAATGCCTCCTTCATCCTCCCTGGAACTGGAAATGATTACTAATAGGTATTCTTGCTGAAATGATTTAACATATCGTGCTGAATGAGATCACTAAGTCAAAGTATCTTTTCCTAAGTGACTCTCTCGCCGCTTGCCTGAGTGCCAGAGGGGAAGGAGGATAGCATGAAGTGAATTCTTTTGCTGGCTTTTTATGAAATCTCCTAAATTACTGAAGAACTCACAGTAGGAAGTTTCACTCAGGTTCTTACAAGAGATCCATGATGCAGGTCTGGCAGGCAGAGGAGGATGGAGACACAGAGCTTTGGGTTAACCTCCCTCTTTCACGCTTTCCCCTTTTCCAGTGCTCTCCAGTCTAGGCTGGGAACTGAAGACAGACAGTGAAATGAGGTGGGCATGAGAGCAAGGCTGGTGAGGGGCTGGGCACTCTTTGCCCTGCGTGCACAGCCCGGATGTGCATTGCATTTGTTCCAGGAGGCTGCAGGCACCAAGTGAAATACAGAGTTTGGGGAGGAGCAGGAGTGTGCACCACAAAACTCACCTCAGCATGCCAGGGATGCTCAGGGTTTCACTGAGAGGCTGCCCTTACCCATCTGAGCCTGTCAGCCTCAAAATTAACTTATTGAGGTCAGCACTCATAACAGGAGTGAGGAATTTTGATTGAGGCTTCCGTTCTGAGAAAGCCCCATTGTCTCTGGCCCAGTACAGCTATTACCTGCCAAGCCAAAGGATGATGAATGTTATTTATATTGCAGTAATGGCTAACCACTCAGTGGAGACCAGGGACAGGCTGTGCTGTGGACTTTTCAAACACTCACTGAATGAGGGCTGCCCACAGATGCCTGGAAGTGCCAAGACTTTTCAGGATAATGTTCTTGAATGTCTTGGACATGATGACCTCCAACAACTGACTGCAACAACACAGGGGGCTGTTCTACTGTGAAGATGTTCATTCATACCAAATTCTTATCAGTCACTGTGACATGCCTTTATAATAGCAAGGAACTCCTCTACCTCAAAGCAAGCAACTACTTGATAAGAGGCTTTTAGGTTCCCTGATTAATAAATGTGAAATATTATCTCTTTCAAACCAAACAGAAAACACAGAGGTATAAAGAGTTGTTCTAATGGAAAGTTTTCCTAATATTTAGTTACTATTGTTCTGCTGTCCAAGAAATAAAGTGAATCAATGAAAAAGAACTACTCTAGATGAAGATGAGAAAAGTAATCTAGCAATAGCAAAAGATGAAGGGCCTGATCCTGTAAAAACCCTGTAAGACCAATTTAACTCTGGCATGTGCACACTTGCAGGATTAAGCCTCAAATAATTGCAGAGAAATGTAAAAATGTACAATTGCAGATAAACTATAGCTTTAGCTTTCCACTACAGTGAGCCCAGAGAGGGGATAGCTAACACTTCCCAGGAAATACCCTTCCAAGAAACAGCCCTGCAAAGATGCAGAGGAAATGCATCTAAAATATTAAATGCAGTTGATTTTTTACTATTAGTGATTCTCTTTGTATCTTGGAAAAATCACATTGTGACTTCTTTCATAAGCACTGAGGCAAAAAAACCTAAAATATTAAGTGACACATTCTACCAAGGAATGCCTTAGAGAAGGTGCCATGAAATAAGTGTCAGCTCCTCTTTTATTCCTTCTACAATTAATTTTCCATGACTACAGCTCTAAAACACATCCAGAAATCAGGAGACATTTGTGCCCATCAGATACCTGATTAAAATACAAGTGCTAAGAAACACCTTATCTTTAATTATACTCTCTACACTCAAAAGCTGCTTTAGACAGGGCTGTGTCAGAACTTTTCAGCCAAAAGCCTGAAGATCTCAGAGCCCAGTAAACAGACTAAGCAGGGAACAGCCTGATGTGCTTTCTCTGCCTTTTCCATCAGATGAGTGGTCACTCCAAAACTGAATGGGAGAAATTAAGCACACAGTGAGAGACTGCAAGTGCTTTCTGGCTGTCTCAGCTCTACAAGTCTCCTAAGAGGACTGATGTCTCAGCATCTGGGCATTGCTTTCACTGTCAGACTCTAAGAGCAGTGGGATTTATCAGCAATCTGCTGAGCACATACAGAAGACAACTGCAGAGCTTGGAGAGCTCAAAGGCATTTACAGATAGAAAGGGGTTTGCAAAAGACATGTTGAGCCAGAGCTGAGACTTGGAGCCTGTGAAAATTGCTCCCAATTGCTGTTAAACCTTTAGCTGTGGTAGTTAAACCAGGCACTGCAATATGCACAATTCATCCTAGGTGGGCTTTACAATTGCACAGACTATTTCAGGGAGGCTGATCAGCCTTCATGTCATGTTTTTTACCAGGAAAAGGCCATTGGGAAGATTTTGGAAGGTGGTCTTTGCTGCCTAAACTACAACTCCATCTATCACTCAAATACATGGAAATGAAGTGTCATTTACAAACAGGTTTAGGATTTTTAAAGTACGAATTTCATGAAAAATAGATTTAAAGGTCTCTCCAGCACCCACATCTCACCTAATGGTACTTTACCCCTCGTTGATTTCCAGCCTGTTGCCCCACCATGATCTACATATCTTCCTAAATCTTTTAAAGTATCTTCTTGTCAAAAGGATATGACTTGCTGACATCACACAGAGATGCATTATATCAAAACGATTTTGCTGTACTGAATTATTTACAAAGTCAGCTGAATTTCCAATAATTTGTCCCTTTTTCATTTTCAAAATAGCTTTTTTTACTTATGATAGCAAATTGCTCAAGTCCCTCCATCCTCAATCCAGACAGTGATAGAATTTGGCACCAAATTTTTTATAGCAGCAAATGTGTTTTTGTTTCCCTGGCATCCTAAAAAAATTAAATCTTTCTTCAGCTACAGTCTGTACAAAAGCGTGTTAGCTCTGTGCTGTTCAAGAATAGCTAGTTAGACTCTGAAGCTATACATTCTTCTGCAAAAAGATTCATTATCACATCTATGTCTAAATATTTATGCTTCCTGTTTGCTAAAACAACACCTACAATTGCTATAATTGTAAATGACAAAATAAAAAAGAAATTCTTCCCAAATTTTTCACCCTTTTGCATCTAACAACACTAAGTATATAGTCTAGTTCATTAGAGTTTTGCCTGTTTCTGTTTAGCTATAACAAGGGAGAAATAATTGTGTTAAAAAAGAAGCAAATGGAATTGTAAACATGACAGAAAAGGAAAGAGACTGGATGGGTTGATGCAGCATCTGAAACCCCTTAACACATGTGAAAAGAAAAGGATCATAGAACCATACAATCATTTAGGTGGAGAACACCTGTGAGGTCACTGAATCCAACCAGGAACCCAGCACTGCCAAGCCCATCACTAACCCATGTCCCTGAGAGCCCATCTGCACATCTTTTAAATACCTCCAGGGATGGTGACTCCAGCACTTCCCTGAACAGCCTTTTCCTCACAACCCTTTTGGTGCTGACTTTTGTCCCATGCAACTGCTTTTAACCACCACACCAGCAAAGATTGCCATCATTTATTTCCACTGGATCTCCTTGCTCAGCAGCCTCATTAAAGTTTTACCCTTATTAGTGGGGTTTTCAGGCACTACACTTCACATAACTTGTCAGTAGCATGCTTTCTTCTCCATTTTTGCATATTTAAGTAATTGAAAAACTTTAAAACACACCACCATTTTTTGTGAGTGGGGACTTGTCATCATATAGATATCACAAAGGAAAAAATACAAAAGCAGAAAATGTCATGATGTCTCTTTCAAGCAGATGGTATTGCAGTAGCACTGAAGAAGTTTATATTAATTACCTTCAGAAAGAGAAGTAGATGTCATATTTCAGATAGAGGATCCTACCAAACCCAAGAAGAACAAGCCATAATTTTAACAATAGTGAGGTTTTTTCATAGAATCATTGTGACAGCTGTCAAATGGGGAAAACTTTTTGTTAATGCCAGTACAATTGTTCATTTAAACAAAAGCCAGTGATTCAGTCACACTGGAACAGCTCATGAGCTGAGCTCTGCTGCACAATCTGCACACATACAGATCTATATGCAGAGTTGCTCTTTAATTTCCATCTTTGAGGCTACAGTGTGATTTGTCCAGAGCTGAGCAGAGCCCTACAAAAACCCAGCCAGAAGGCAATTTGTGATCTAGCTGTAGCAAGCTGCCTGTGTTTTCTCTGGGTGGAAGGGGGAGGTTTGGCACCCCAGGCGAGCAGCCGGCGTAGGACACCCTCCCTGCATGCCAGGCTGACCATGCGGTCATCCTTTTTCCCTGTGCCCTCAAAAAAAGAGAACACAATTATCTGTAGAGATACAACCTGTGTCCAGTGACAGAAAAGTACCAAAGGTGTCAACTCCCTCAGAGAAGGAGCTCACAAGGAAATCCCGGTAGAGATCTTGGTGTTGTCACAGGATCTTTGCAAGAAATAAAAATGCAGAGATCTCATCCCTCCATCCATGGGAGGACCTGGACCATTACAGAAATTTATTAAGAGCAAAACCAACTCTGAAGAAGAAATGAAGTACAACTCTTACCTCCTCATAGATATCATCGTTCCTGCTGAAGTCTCCAGCCCTCCTTGGCAGCACATGGACGTGAACATGCTGAAAACGTGAAACAAAATAATGGTGATTATCAAGTTCATGACTTTCTTTTCTGAACTGTCAGCATTATTCTCAACACACACAAGTAACCGTGCACAGGTTCCCACAGCATTATTTTCAGAGAAAAATACATTAACCTGTTCCATAACTGTATCTCAACTCTTTGGAGAATATAAAAGATGAAAAACATGAGAAAGCAGCCCTGGTGTATTATATGAGCTTCAGAGTGAAATGCCTGGAAGTTTAGGGGCTCTGTGGAATTATTCATAGTTGTCAGTCAGAGACATATTTAGCCACAGCTTTGAAATAACAATGTCCCTTGGAGCTGACTGCTGTGTCTTTGGAATGGAGGGGAATAAGAAGGTGCTGGAGATGGGATGCAGTGGAGAGCTTGTGTGGGCAGCCTGGGCTCAGGGCTCCCTGTCTGGGGACAGAGGAGCTGCTGCCACACCACAGACAGCACGTGGGTAGAAAGGGTGACAGAAGGGGACAGTGTCTCTGACAAGGTTAAAATGACTTCAATGTTTCCTTTCCTCCCTGGAGGCTGTACCCAAATACAACAAACTGAAGTCTCTGGAGACACAAGACTCATGCTGGGGACACAGCTGCAGGGACAGAGTGCCAGGTGGCCCAGAACCTGTGAGGCACAAGGATTATGAGCCCAGTTTGGCAGAGCCTGAAGCATTTCCATCTCCTGGCACAGGACCACTGCCCACGGAGTAGCAGCACTAAGGACTGAGCTGCACAGGCAGCTCTGGTTACCCAGTTAGGGAAGGAGGTGAATGGAGAAGGAGATGGTGAAGGAGATGATATGTTTTCATCAAAAGTGCTGATGTGATCTGGGGAAAACAAAAAAAAACACGGGCAAGAACACAAATATATGACTTGGCACCTTAATGTGGTGTTATTACTATTACATTTTTTTTTCCTGACACTCTCTTCAAACCATAAAGGAAGGATAATGCAAGATCCTCGAGACCCAAATTCTACCGGGAAAAAACACTTTTTTGCAGTAAGTTCAGCTACTAACAACATTGCAAAGCATTCTTTTCTCTTTTTCCCTTTGTCTTTCACTCTTGAGTAAAGAAAAACAACAACTGAGAATAATTCTTGAGGAAAAAAAAAACCCAGTGAGGAGAGGCAGCAAATAATCTGAGTGATAGATCACATTTATGCATCTTCAGATCTTTTTAGATGGTGCCTAAATCCTTTTTTTTAAAAAAATGACTGCATCAGAAACAGCACAAAATGGTTTGCATAGAATTTAGATAGCTTGCACCTGATTGAATTTGATGAGGTAGAAATCAGCTGAAACCCCTGCACCTCATCGAAACATTCTCAAAACAGGGCTTAAGTCTATAATGAAATATGAAATCAAAAAAGGTTTTCTTAGGCTATTTGTAAGAAAATTCAAACACACCTATATTGTGTTAGCTTCTATCCATAATAACATTTGCTCAGTGAATAAAATGAGAACACAAGGATGTTTCAGTTAATGAAATATTCCGAATACCACACCATTTTTTTTTCTCAGCTTTACCCTACAGAAACCAAATATGTGATTTCTTATTCTTATCATTATCCGCAGCTTTCAGTGTATTCAGACTAGAGATGAGGGTGAATCTTGTGGGTCAAAAACTGTGTTTTTTGAGTAATATATCAGTGATAGTGTTCTGATAGTGTATTATACTAATATATCATGAGAGCAAAAGTGCTTCTGTGATGTATTAGTGCAATGTATCATCTGAACATCACTGCTCATATGATGTATTGCTCAAAATCACAAAGCAACTTTAGAGACAGTCTTCAGTAGCCCTAGGCCTGAAATTTCACTTTTGGACAGACTTTCAAGAAAAATAAAAGTGTAGATTAAAGTTTGCAGGGATACTGTAAAATTTCACTACTGTCTCACACCTGTTGTTCTCATTACATTTAAAATTTATTCATAAGAATAGAGTCAGTTCATCTGCCAGTCAGTTTTCTTCTCATCTGCTGCAAGGAATCATAGTTTTGCTACAAGTATCAATTTGCAGGAATTTCTCTTGATGATATATATAAAATCTAGTATCAGCTATCAACAAGCATACTCCCCAGAAGTTTAGCCACCCTGAAGCATAATTTTTATCTCTGGTGCAGAATGCTCCAGGATGCACTCAGGAGAAGATCTGTATACCCATGACAGACGATTTGGAATATCAGAAAACACACAGGGATGTAGTCCAAAGCTCAGTGCAGAGATGCTGCTCTGCAGATGCACATACCAGCACAGCAGGTAATGAATGAGCCTAATGTGATCTTCTTACCCAAAATGGGCTCTTATGATCAGCGTGAAAAAAAAAAAAGAAGAAAAAGTGTTTATGACAGCATATGGGCCACTTGGCATTGGTGGGGATGTTCTCAGGGGTTAGTCACCTTGACTACATGCATTATGTTCTCACACACTGCCAGGCTGCATGGCAGAATCCATCAACTGTATCACAAAACAAAGGAATGTTCCCAAGGTTTGAGGCAACAACAATCAATTTAAAAGAGAGTAATTTTTTTCCAGTCATCCTTTTTTTCTTTTTTATTTCTATATATGGAAAAAAAAAAATATCTGGATTCTCCCCACTGTTTGTATAACAGAAACAAACAGGATCAGCAACAGTGTCTCACGTATTTCCCTTCTCTTCAGTTTTACTATGAAATACAAGTAGGCAGAGCTGTGGCTACCAAATAGTGAGAAACACTAAACAGGGAGGTTTCACACCTTTTCTAATATGCCTTTCACCTTTTAGCCCTCTCAACTCAGAGTGGCTGATACTTTGATTCATTAGGAGATCTTTAATTGATCATTTTTACTCCTTAGTACTATTTGTTACTGCTAAAGCCTCAATCCACCAAGGCACTTAAGCCTCAGCTCAATTTCCAGCCTGTGAATTGGTTCAGTGGGAATATTCACATCCTGGATGTTTTGTTTATGTCTCAATGTTTTGCATCTATTGCTGGGTACAGGGAGGTTTCTCTAAATGGCAGTAGCAAAAACAATAACTTTAAGGTGCCCACAAATTAAAGTTGTTCCTTTCATTTGTTTTCCAAGCAAAACAAAAAGCTGCACATCCAAAAAAAACTTTTTGCAATTGACTGAAATATGTCACATGCAAACAAAGCACAGGGACAATTTTTTTTTTTAACCAAACAAATAAATTTAGGCAAATCTTCCATCAAAACACTGCTTCAACAGAAAATATTTAAATATTGACCAAAATTGTCAAAATAAAGCATTTCAAATTTTTTTCCCCAGTTACTGTGGGGATCCTCATGCCTGGTGGGTGGCAGACTGCCCCATCACATTCCAGCAGGCCGTATTCAATCATGTTTGATGGTATTTCATTTTTTTCCTAAAAAATCGCTTTCCTCTCATTTTGCATTATTTTGATTAAGAAGCAAGGAAAGGAACACACAACAGCCAAGACATTTACATTAATGGACCAATCAATATCACCCACATCAGGGTAGAAAAATGCAGGCACACGCGTGCACTGCTTGGCTCCATTCTCTGCTCTGATGGAGGAAGCAGGACACTGACACACTGGGTGTGACAACAGTGACAACGTGGGGATGCAGCAGAAGTCTCCAAGTGGGGGGCACTGTGTGAGTTAAAGATGCCTGAGCCCTGCTAATTGCTTCTGATACTGGGGGCAAGATTTCCAGTCAAGGATATCTAGAACAGCAGGAGCTGGAAGGAGGCCGTGGGAGCTGGATTTTATAGGACATTCAAAATTAAAATTATTAGACTGACAGTTTTCTAGGGTAGGGACTGCGGCACCCACTGCTTTGCACTGTAAATAAAACCTCAGTTTGAGAAACTCCTAACGGTGAGAATTATCAGGGGATGCAAAATCACTCATAAGAGAAGTTTTTTCAAGACCTTTACGCCCACAATGACAAGAGCATTAGAAAACGTACTACAAAGAACAAATCTATAGTGTCACAGGGAACTAATGAGCCAGAGCCAGAGTGTGATGCCTCTGGCCTCCCACTGCAGCAGGAGGATGCTCTTATGAGCTCCATGGCATTCCAGGCAGGACAGGGGCAGCACAGGGGTGCTGATGGGCACTCTGGAGCACACTCATCCCACCACTGCCAAAATCTGTCTGCATCACGGGCATTCGTGGGATTCCACAACTAAAGTTGCTCTCCAGTGAACCAGGGTCGCAAAGTGCCCAAAAAGTCTTAGCCATGTGTTGTTGGAGAAACAAGCATTCAGGTCAGGTGAGTTTTACTTCAGCACTCAAGGCCATGCAGAAGGCAATGTTCCTGGTTACGGCTGGTTTTATATACTGAATTATGGTCAAATAACCAATGTGTCACCACTGTGCTGGATTTAAAGTGAAAATACTAGACAAAAATAGACATTGAAAGAGATTTCCCAGGTAGACCAGAACAGTAAAGAGCAGATGACCCTGCCACACACCACGGGGGAGGACATGGGCATTGCCTGCAATAATTCATGGACATTATGTTGTGTTCACTCAGCTGTTTTGCTGGTTAGCAGAACAACAAAACTCAGCTTCCAGTTGAAAGGGAGATAATAGTCTCTACATGAGCTGCTCAGCACCCAGGGTCTATTAGCAATAAATGTCCTTACAGCATGAATACATAAAAGCTGGTAAAGGGTCATGCAACCCTGGAATGGGGGGGCTGCCAGAACATTGGCAGAGGAAGGGCTGTTCCCCCTCCATCTGCAAGAGCAGAACATGGCTGAGCTGTGCCTTCACACAGCAAAACCAGATGCCTTTCAGCAGCTTAATACTTTCCCTCGTTACTTTTCATTCTTTCTACAGTCAAAGCTTGGCAGTTGTGCCCTGTGTCCTCATGGTGCAGCAGGACAGGAAAAGCTGTGGTCTGCTGTGGTTGGGGCCAGGCAGGAGGAAGGGCAGGAAGGGAATCAGCAGCTCGAGGCAACAAGACCAGCTGGCCAGGAGACACTCACCAGCCAGTTTGCTGGGAAAAGGGATGGTGGCTTTCAGGTAAGACCTCACTTGCTGCAAAGTGCCCTGTCCATTACAGAGACAGGGGCTTCCTATGGGAGGCTGTGATAATGCTTCTTCTAAACCACCAGATTAACTGTAGAAATTCCAAACTAATAACCATTCTCCGAGTAAGACCGTTAAGTGGGAAATAAAGAAAATCAACCATAATACAGAGATAGCCACATGAAAAATAGGGCAATTTTGTCCTCTCTGTAAACTGGGCTTCCATGGAGCCCTTGTTTGCTATTCTTGATTAACTGCTCAATTGTCCCTGTTACAAAGTTATTCCAAGGAAAGCCCTGCCCGTATATCCACCGCTCATTAGCAGAAAGTGCTCCCTCTGCTGCCCCGAAAATCCAGCGTGTCACCAGCCACAGGCACACCTGCTACAACTGCTCTGTCTAGGCACTGAAAGCCCATTTCCAGGGCCCTTGACCTGCAAGTCCTGGCAAAGACATCTTCGTGGGAAAACACTTTCTATTCAGTAAGTATTTATGAGTTATTGATGTTTTTCCAAGTCCTGAATTGGTTTGAGATGGAGAAACAAATTTAAATTTTTTTAAAAAGTCCTATCCAACATTAGGAAGAGAGTTTTGGACAATTGAAACAGTTTTCACAGTCTTCAAAATTATTGCCAGCATTAGTACTGGGTTTTTAGTATGGGTTTTTTTTTCCCTATTTCAGTAGTTCTAAATTACTCAAAGACAGATCACTTTACCGGAGCTAATTTTTATAAAATAATAAAACATGACAGGAAACTGCTTGAAACCATTCCTTTCCTACAAAAATGCCCCATTTCTAGGAATCAGCACTTCCTTTTCAAGCTTTACCAAAGCCTTGTGCATGAGGCTGCAGAGATGCAGGCCCTTGGCATCTCCTCCCCAGCTGGCAGCTCTGCTGTGCTGGGGGTGAGGATTGCTCCAAATCCAGGGAGGCTGCATGGCCTGACACACTCTTGTAGCATCTTTGGCTCTGGTTTATTGAAACACAAAACTTAGGTTTGCTTTTCTGCTATCCTGAGGAGCATGAGGATGTGATACAGATGGAAAGGAGCAGCACAGACTGCCAGGCTAGAGAGCAGGATGTGCAGGGGAACAGATTGATGCTTGCAAGGGAAGGACAGGGAAATCCACATCTGTCTCAGAAAGCTCAGGGCAACAGCAGAGGAAACAGCAGAGACAGAAGTGAGAATGGACTTGAAGAGCCACTGGAAAACAGGGAGGGTTGAAGCTGTTGATAGAATGAAGGCAGTGGTCAAAATTTTGCGAATCAAAAATGCTGTGCAGAAAGATGGCAAAGAAAGAAAACAAGAACCTGGAACAAGTCTTGGGAGAGAAGGTCACACAGGCTGTCCATGTGCTACCAAGCTGGAGTGTGAGGGCCCTTTGACACTTGTGTAAATCTGCATCACACTGTGCTGTACACCCACCCTTAGGAGGAAAAAAAAACTTTGCAATGATCCCTACAAACACTTACCCCATGGATTTGCCTCTGGAAGAGTAAGTTTGATACTTGCTCAGCACAGAAAACAGGTACTTTGGAAAGCAACAAAATTAAGAGGATTTGCAAATGCATCAGAAGCCAAACCAAGTGGGGGACTTGCAGCCGAGCACATCTTTAAACATGTAGATTCAGAAATGTGCAGATTCAGCATTCTCAATAAATAATGCATATGTCAACTGCTATGAAGTTTAAAGAAATGAGCTGTGGGTGAGCCAGAAAAGGGATGTAGACCTCATGAAAACAAGCATAGAAAGATTTTTTTAACCCAATTGATATCTGTAGTTATAACTTCCATGGCTGAAGGCAAATTTAGCATTTGCAAGAGGAGTGCCAACCCCTTCCCTTCAGCCCCAAACCCAAGAGAACTGGCACACCAATGAGGGTAATAAGCCTGTTGGAAGTGGTGGTCCAAATACACATCTCTTTAACATCTCTTAAGAGATCCTCTGAAAGGCAGCAAATGAATAAGCTAATTAGAAATAAAGGTTGGTTGATTCTTTGAACTTGTATTTCCTGACCTCTAAGCTGGTCTGCAAGTCTAGGAAAGAGGGTCCATGCATGGTGGTAGGAAGGTCAGGTCAAGGACCATCACCTGCCATTATTCAGTGTCTGTCCCCTCTACAGCGCTCACAGGCAAGGATGGGCAGACCTGCAGGAGCAGCAACCATTACTCTGCAAAAACAACACAAAACCCTGGCAGTTCCCAGCCTATTTTACAGTTGGGAATGACCAGTGAAGGAGACTCTGAAGTTACTTTGGAAGGTGGTACATGCTCAGGGATAGCTGGAGACCACCTTCCTTGAGGCCCTCTGCCTTTGCCTTCCATCAGGGTCACTTTGCCCAGGTATTTTTGTGCAAATTTGGTGTTGCTGAGATGCAAATGAAAGCACAACTGGATTTCCCCTCACCTCTGATCTTTATTTAAGTCTTGATAAATTCATATTGTTTGAACACTTGTGATATGTATAATTAGAGTTCTTTAATTTATGTTTCAATAAAATGCTCTATAATAAACATTTACTGCTCTGTGAATAAACATTTAAATGAAGCTCTTAATGGGGGTTACGCGTTTCGAAGCAGTTCATGGCTTTGCTGAAGTCTCAGCCTATATTTAATGAGAGTCATTTCCATAATCTGTGCATTATTGCTTAAGCCTCCCTTTAGGAATATTTTACAAAGAAAAATTGTGTGAAATATTATCAGCCAAAAGAGAAAATGCTAAGAGGATTATCAAATTGTCCTGTTAAAGGGACAGCACAAACTTTCATTTTCCCTCTGAGATGCCGACACCGTAATTATATAAAATGTGCTTACTAATCATCACACCGGTGTGTTTTTACTGAGTTTTCCCCTCAGAGACCCAGGCTAAATTAAAAGGACAGGAGACCCCTGGAAGGTCTGATATGAAGGTCAATATAAAGCTAATTTACTTTCTGATATTAACAAGAGGAAGGACCAAATCCCCCAGGCAGATCTTGTAGATGTCAAGGAACATCCGGCTCTGTCAGAGCAGGCCAAGTTCTGTACAAAGCTGTGCTCAGCTTCTCCCACCATGGGGCCCTGCAGCCCCACAATTAACACCCAGGGTCTCATCCTCATTTTGCTGAAACTTCCACCCATTTTCTCACCGACTCCAGTAATGGTAGGACTCAGTCTCCCATATGAGATATAAAGCACACTAGGTCAGAGGAAAGATTATTGTTGGAATACAGAGGGTTTTCAATTCTCTGGAGCCTCTGCAAGAATACAAACACCTGTAAGATATTTCTTCCATATGTCTGAGTACATTTGAGGAGAGCATAAAACTGAAATATATCTTCTCTGCTCTAGCAGGGAATAAGAGCATTATAGCAGCAATGGCCCACTCCCCCTTTGATGCAGGGAGTAGGGCTGAAAAAGAGAAGATAAATCAAGAATGTATGTAACAGGAGGAAGACATGCCTTACATAACAGTTATTCTGAGAGGGAAATCATTATCTCTAATTTTTGTGGCTATTTTGTGGTCCTTTTAGACAATTGCTGCAATCTCTTCTAGGATGAGGACAAGGTTCCTGCAGAATGAAAATACTGTCTTTGTCTGCTCTTTCATTATTTAAAGATATGTACTGGGTTTATGTGGCCAGGTTTTGGTAGCAGGGGCTACAGGTGTGGCTTGGAAGCTGCCAGGAGCTTCCCCCATGTCCAGTGGAGCCAATTCCTGCAGCTCCAGGATGGATCCACATCCACCACTGGCCAAGGCTGAAGCCCATCAGCAACACGGGTGGGGCCTCTGGGAAAACAGATTTAAGGATGGGACAAAAGCCCTGAGCAAAAACAACTACAGCCAGAGAGAGAAGTGAGACGTGAAAGAAACAGCCCTGCAGACACCGAGGTCAGAGCAGGAGGGGCAGGAGCTGCTGCAACCCTGGTGCAAAACATGTTGAGGGAGCCCCTGCAGCCCATGGAGGATCACAGTGGGACAGGGGATGCCCAAACAAGGCTGAGATCTCACGGAAAGCCCATGCTGGAGCAGATTTACTGTTCTCCTGTGGGAGGGAATCCCACACTAGAGCAGGGAAGCAGCATGAAGAGTCCTATCCTTGTGGGGAAAAGAGCACCAGAGACAAGTAGGATGAATTTACACAGCCCCCATTCCCCATCCTCCTGTGACACTGGACGGGAGAAGGGAGGGAAAATCAGGAGTGCAGTCAAGCCCCAGAAGAAGGGAAGGCTAGAGGGCAGGTGGTTTTAAGATTTGGTTTTACTTTTCCATATCCTATTCTGATTTGATTGGTAATAAATTAAATTAATTTCCCCAAGTCAGGTCTGTTTTGCCAATGACAGTAAATGGTGATTGATCTCTCCCCATCCTTATCTTTACCTATAAGCCTTTTGATGTATTTTCTCTTCCCTGTCCAGTTGAGGAAAGGGATTGATAGAGTGACTTTGGTGGGTACAAGGATGGAAGAGAGGTGCTCCTGCACTGAGAAAGAAATGGTTTCTGATGATGGCAATGTGAGCAAGTTCATAAGTTTCTGTGGAGGATGAAATGCATTCCAGCCACGCTGCTTCTCATCGCAAAATCCATCAGTGCTAAAGGAGATTTCCAAGGCTCTGTGTCAGTACTTTATACCCTTAAGAATACATTTCCCAGGAACTAGCAAATACCTCAGTGCATACCTGTAGCACTCACTGGACTGTATTTAGTTCTTTATAATATTAAAATTATATATAGCAGCTGTGGGTTCCAAAACATGGGCTGTTTCCCTGTTTTATTGCCGAATGTGCACATTCATCACTAAGCTTTAGCTGCTTCAGTTAAACCTTTTAAATGTAAATTATTTTCTGTTATAAAAAGCTGATTGTGGGAGTTTTAGTATTTCAAAGATGGTAATTTATGTGACTGGAACAAAATAAAACATTCAACAGAAACAGAATTTTACTTGATCAGAAACACTTTTATGTTTCAGTATATTTTTCTTTTCATATTTTTCTCCTGCAGCAGTGGCCTCTGTCTTTCAATTAGCTTGAAACCTAAGATCTTACATAAAACCATAATTTAATGCTATTTGCATATGCATAACTTCACAACTTCTTTGCCTCTCATTTAAAGTATTTTTAAGGTATCATGAACCAATGCCTGAAATCCCTTGTGCAACCACTCAGGTGTTCACCCCTCAACAGTCCACAGAAGCCTCCGGACAATGGGGAGGCAGTGCCAGTCTCCAAAAACCCCTCAGCATTAAGTCTCCTCACCTCAAACCATTTCAATGACATATCAGTGAGGGAGCTGAAAATGAAGAAAGCAGATTTTCAGCCTGTAGCATATGACTGCAGGTCAATCCCATTTTTCTTTGACTTACTTCCTCCACTCAGTGTTGATTTTGGGATATGAAACAGCCTTTTTGAAAATCAGACTTCATAGGGTACCTATAACATCACCAGGGGGGACTGAAATCCCTGCAACAATCCTTGGTTCCAGCAGCTGTTGGATCAGCTTTGCAGAATATTGTGGTAGCACTACTGACACCTCTGAAGATTCTGACAACCGCCTATTCCAGACCAACATCTTCTCCCAGGCTGCCAGAGCAAAAGTACAGTCATTCTTGACTTCTCAAATAACTAGGATTTTTCTTACCATCTTTCATAATACCCAGCCCTGCTTCAGTTCTGTTTCTGCTCAAGTCAGTGGCAACACACTTATTAACTTCAGCTGAAGTCCTTCCTGGTTTGACTAAATCTGGCAAACAGATGTGTTAATAATGGCAAAGGATATATATAACAGTATGTCCACAAACTTCACCAATGGAGTTCAAATAAAATGCACTCCATTGTCTTTATTCACTGTGTAATATTTTCAAGTTATGTTAGAAAATGTACCGATATCTCTCTCTCAAACATTTTATTAACTTCTTAAAGGACTTCTGCAAGCCCTTGTGTGGCAGGCAACATTTGCACAGCTCCCACCTAAATGTGGTGAATGGCTGCAAGGCCAACACTGATAAACACACAGAAATGTATCTTCCACTGACCACTTGCTAAAACAAGAACTCGATCATTTTAGCATACCAATTCAATTAGAGAAACGTATTATTGATTCAATCTTTCTTCATATTCATGAGCTGGCTAGAGAGAAGAGTGAACTGCTCTGCTTAGTACACTTTCACCTTGATAAACACAAATTACCCTAATTGGGAAAGAAGTTATTTTAAAATTGTTTAAATCCACAGATTCCTTTCAACAGGGAACTTTGGTGGATTTGTAACACATGCTAGCATTTGCCAGGGAGCCAGCTGAAACCACCAGACTTGCTGTCCTGGAGACCTTTCAACAGACACTTTGTCCAAATGGACTTTGACTGTGACGAGCAGGGCCATATGGGCAGAGGGGGAGCAGAGGTGAACAGTCTGTGATTATGTCCCTAAGTCGTTTAACCTTCAAAATTACGATTCCACACACTCTGCCACCCAACAGGAGGCTGCACAAGCAGGTAAAAAGATAGATGTCTATTCTTAATGACTGTTTAGGAGACTGCTGAGCTCTATTCTGTGCCCATGTTGGTTCAGTTCATTAATGTAATTAACCAACAATCAATCTTTTTAAATTAGTTACACAAAAACAGCTACAGCCAGATCAACTAGCATGAAAGGTAGGTCATGGTCCATTTCTGCACAATTTAACATCCACACTGGAACAGAAGACAGGGCATGGAAGCATCAGAAACTGGAGCCAAATTCCTCTGAAGCCCTACAACTTAATTAAAGTGCATAAAACTTGTGCATCTGCCTTGGTCTTATTTGCATGGCCTTCTGTGCCTGCAGCTGAACACCTTGATGATATATAAACTGCTCAGAAAGCAAGAGGGAGGGAGGGAGGGAGGGAAGGAAGGAGGGAAGGAGGGAAGGAGGGAAGGAAGGGAGGAAGGAAGGAAGGAAGGAAGGAAGGAAGGAAGGAAGGAAGGAAGGAAGGAAGGAAATACTTGGTAATGAAAGAATTTGAATATATTTAAACAGTGTAACTTTATGCAGGACTTGAAACTGTACCTTAACAGCAGTCTCATGGTTCACCAGTGGCTGTTCACAGAATAAAATGAAAACAGAAGGAGCTGCAGTCACTATTACTGTCTGTTCCTTTTCCATGGACTAGGAAAAGACTAGCAGAGCAACCTGGATTTTCAGTGAACACAGAGGTTACCTGTGAGGGGTTACAGCACAGTTCCACCACCAGCCTTGAATGCTGATCTGCTGCCCTGGGATCAGAGCTGTGAGCAGCTTGTAACTCGGGCTCACAACCTGACTCCTTCTCTCCCTTTCCTCTGGGGGCCGGGAAGGTATTTGGTTGGCCTAAACCTGGTGCAGTGAGCTCTTCGGCAGCGATGGCCGGAGATTGCTAAGGTGACCGAATCCTGCCCCTCCTGCGCTCCCAGGCCGGCGCTGCGGAGTGAGGGGCAAACAGCGGCACTGCAGAGTTTGCCAGGACTGCAGAGAGCTCACACTGGACAGACGTGCCCTGCTTGCACCAGTCTGAGGACTGCGCTCGGGAGATGCTGCTCAGGACCCTCCGCACTGAGGCTGCAGGGCCGAGGCAGCCGCGGGGCAGCGCCGGCCCCGCATCCCCGGCAGGGAAAAGGGAGGCACTGCCCGCCGGCTCCGCAGCATCTGCGGCTCGCTGTGCGCGCACTGTCAGCCTGGTTTGACACTAATAGACAATTCCTTTCCCAACCCTTTGAGCTGAACCTGAACTAAACTGCTTTCAATTTCCCCAAAAGGCCAAGTTTGCAACTTCGCCGTATGTTTGTCCATTAAGAGAGCATCTGGCTTCTTTTAATCCCTTGCACTGACGGAGTTGATCCGTTTGCTTCCTCCAGAGACACAGCAACACAGGCATTGCTGCTGAATGACTGCCAGGAAACCGCGATCTTCCTCCTAAATCCACCATGAAACAGGTGGGCAAGAGGCTCCCTGTCATGCAGGAGAGCACAGCACTGCCTGGGCTGGGAGCCTGCAAAGGGCTGAGCACATTCCTCAGCTCCTTCCCTGGGCTTTGCCAGAACAGCTACTGAAGGTGTCAGGATCAGACCCACAGACTCCCCTTGAGTGAAATGTGAAGCACTCACCCGGTTTCCACTTCTGTGAAATCAGGCAACTCAGCTGGTGCAGCAGAAAAGGACTGGGAATTGGGGCAGATGGGGAAGGATGCCTGCTCAAGTTTCATTATGAAAGTCGTGCGTAAATTAGCATGACTGCAGGGGAAAAAAAGGCAATTCTAGGAGACCAAGGAGGAATATGCAACCTGTCACTTAACACTCCCCACCCTCTGCAGTGTTTCTGCCAGAAAACC
Source organism: Phainopepla nitens (assembly GCA_013400175.1). Classification (NCBI taxonomy): domain Eukaryota; kingdom Metazoa; phylum Chordata; class Aves; order Passeriformes; family Bombycillidae; genus Phainopepla; species Phainopepla nitens. The sequence goes on along the minus strand of VXBQ01008798.1, from coordinate 928,595 downwards.
ACCAGAGCAGGTGCCTCCGGAAATGAAACTGAAGGAGACGTAAGTGAATTTAAAACTAATAACAGCAAGAAACTTTAATGAAACTCTCTCTGACTAGCTAGAGCTGCTTTTCTCATATAGGATTTTCTGGAGCTTTCATAACTCTGCACTCAAAAACCATTCTCAAAAGTTGCAGGCAGCATATTATCACTTTGTGCCTCTGTGAACACAAATGCACCTTTTCTGCAGCATAGGTATAACAGCAAAATGTCAGGAGCCCATCACAGCAAACTCTTGATTCATTACCAGAGTGATCTCTATTTTCTTGGCATATATGCAATTCCATGTCATTGCTCTAAGTTACATTGCAAATGCTGCTAATTTTAATTGGGCTGCTTTTGTAGCTGGAGGACCAGGTTGCCGGAGCTGGAGAGGGGAGATCTTGCCCCAGTAAAGCTCCCAGTTTGGTCTGGATCTGCCTCACCCCACATGCTGAGCAGGCAGCCTGAGCCATCCATGGTTTTTAGTATACAACACTGCTGCCAGAGTAAAAAGCAAGCTGCAATGCACAAGGAATACAAAATAGGGACCTAGAGGGCAGGCAAAACTTTCATAAATTCAGTTCATCTACCCACATCGAAAGAATTAGTAATCAGAGAAAGAAAGCCACAGAAGTGTTAACATTAATTCTACTCTGCTACAAGTCACGTGGTTAACACCATGACACCTTACCATTTACTGAGGGAGAGCTATTTATTTATGTAACCTATAGCTCACATTTAAATAATTAGTCTGCCTGATAAATTTTAGAACTTGCAATCTATGTGCCACGTTTGCATAAGCACAGCATATTTAATGCAGGTACGATTGTTTAACACCTCCAGCATCACATTAAAGAGTTTCATATAATTAGCAGAGTTGGGCACTCCAACTTTCAGGCCAGTTACACATTAAAAAAAAGGTGCTATTTGTACAGTGTGAAGCTGCTGCTCCAGAAATGTAGTCTGCACTCCTAGCAAGAGATGTTCAGAGAGCAATATGTGCTGCCTAGGAATAAGCAAATCAGGTCAGCTAAGACTGGACTTGATCCAAAGCGCCCCTCAAACCTTCTGTTATCTCCGAGAGCCTGAAGCTCCCCAGATCAGTCTGCAGTCTTTGCTTTTCTTTCAGCTCACCAGGAGCAAAGGCCTGAATTTTAGACGTGCCAACTACTTGCTCCTCTCTCCAACATCAGAAGCTCAATGCTTCCCTACAGCCAGGTGCCAGAATACCACCTGTAGGCCAGCATTTTTACATGAGGGCACTTTTCTAGAAGGTGAAGGGTAATGCTCCTGGGGTGCTGTTCTGGATGCAGCGGTTCTGACTCTCTAATAAGCAGCAGCAGCTACATAGGGATACTCCTAATGAGCTCTGTTTACTCCTCAGCAGAACAGTCTCTGCTTCCAGGAGGTGCGTCAGGGATGAGTTTGGTCTTTGTTGCTGTTTTTTGATATAGTCAAGTAAGCAAAACCCCAGTTGTGTGAATTATATCATGGTAGTCTCTTGGCATCTCAGCAGATTAAGAATGCAATAAATACAAAACCTCTTAGTTCAGGTTGTAAACATAAAAATAAAACTGAATTTTAGCTTCAAATTTAAACAGTGGAGGAACCTGATGTGAAAGTCATGCTCGCAGGGAGTGGATGCCATTGGTATTCCTACTACAACAGAATTTTCTAAATAACAGGACCAGAACTAGGGTCTATTTTAGAAATAAGAGTGTGCAAAGTGACAACTAGCAAGCATAGCAAAAATCAAATTACAAATCAAGAAATTAGAAATACTCACTTAAGAGCTTTTCTTTGTGCATCTCATTTGAAAAGGAAACAAAAATAAGTCTATTTGCTTCTTAGGTAGCCATTGCTCTTAAGACAGATCATCAAACATCCAAATTTAAAGCCAAACTTCTAAACTCACTCAGCAATGAGCAGCAACTGACATCAACACGTCTTGTCGGATTTTCAAAGCACTTCAATGTTCAGCACACTTCAAAGAAATTAGCCACCTGCATTATTGCCAATCAGTTCTGAAAACCCTGTTTCATCTGTGTTAAGCTCTCATGAAAACTTCTACCTATAGTTTTTTTTCCAAACAGTGTTTAGGCACTTCAGAAGCTATTCTTTGAATATTTTAGAGACACGTCAAGGCCCTTTTCACAGGGAATTATTTTCTAGTTCAATCTACCCAAAATTGTAAAGAAACTGGGATCAATCCCACTGTGTCTATTTATCAAAAATCTTCTATCATCACAGGACCTTCATCTCAGATAAGTAAAATAAAGACAAGCTTCAAGTTAAAAATAGCACTCCGTAGACTCCTCTGTTGGTAACTCAGCTGCTGGGAACATTTACCTCTATATAGCTCCAAACTGAGTGGAGCAAATAAACCTCCTCTTGCTACTGCTGGAGAGAGGGAGCAGGACCAGTCTATACTAAAAGGGTCTTGATAACTCTGGGAAAATAAGTTCTACTTGGGTGATAAGAATATATTTTCCAAGGAGAACTGCCACAAGCAACTCTTAGCAGGAGGTGTGGGAAAGCAGCACATGGTATATTCAGGGACATAAAATATCCCTATATTGGTAGAAGGACAGTATAAGAAGATGAAGATAGGGATGAAGTATTCCATATTCTTAGGCATGAGAAAGGAAGAAGTCCATATTTGCAAGTCCAAGGAAAGAAGGCACCTTTGGGGAAGCAGCACACAAAATATGGCCAGGGGAAAAAAAGACCCTCTTTCTCCACAAAGAGAATAAACACTGAACTGAATTAAGTTATGCCAAAATCCTCATCTAGCAAGAATTTTAAGGGAATAGTTTTTTTCCCTAAACTTTAATGGAAAACAACAGTTTAACAACTTGAAAATAACTTAAAGAAATCCCCACCCCAAATTTCTATGAGGAAACAAACTCTCAATTTTGTACTTCTCCAAGCTTGGAACCAGATCCTTGTCCCCTCCACAAGAGGGAAAAGCTGGGCAGATACAGGACAGACAAGACAGACAAACCTCTTCTTTGCCTCTTTAGAGAGGTTTTTCACCCAGAGAAGAAGGGACTGCCCTGCCAAAGAAGGAGGACGTGGAGTGAGGGGCTGATGCTGGGATGGCAGCAGGATGATGAGCAGGGCTGAGACCATTCAGGCAGGGGAAGGGACACTGTGTGAGGTCCAGCAGTGAGGGACATCTCAGTGTCAGAATCCTTCTCATGTCGAATCAAAGCAAGAATAAATAGAATGGAATAGGCTGGGAAATCATCCTTTGTCATCTGCAGCTCATAAAAACCAACCACCCAAGGGGGTATTCCAAAGCAGCTCCTTAAGCTGTTTGACAAAACCCCTCAATTTCTGAAATGCTAATCAGGGCAAAATTAGCTGATCAGGGAAACACCAGGAAGGATAAGGACAGGAGGCCAGCAGCACATTACACGTTTAAATAGACTTGTTAACATCTGCTTAGGGTAAACTATAATTAAGAAATCTCCTTTCCTTGTTTGGGAGTTTGAGAGTTTTGTTTGTTTGGGGTTTTGTCTCTGCTAGTTTTCTGCCTTTCCAGTTGTGACAATGAATCTCCTATCAGGACTCTGGGGAGGCAGAGCAGACTTTCAGCATCCACAATCAGAAGAAGCAGAAGATCATGGCAATGGAAAGGCGTTTTAGTCCCAGAGTAGTATATTCCTTCAGAAGCTTTTCATCTTATGAATACAAATCTCTAAAAAACTCTCTTTACTTGTGGATTTATTTATTTGGGCACTTGCATCACTGCACACCTAAATCTGCACGAGCCACTGTTGCCCAGTTGTCCATACTCCTTCTGCCACTTCACTCAGTTAAAAAAATCAATTCCTTCCATGTGTACAGTTAAAAGCAGGTGTCCAAATTACACAACCCTCTACTGATCACTTTTTCCCTTCAAAAGTATGAAATAAGTCAAAACTTATGAGTAGGATAATAGCTTTCATAGTACCCAAAGACCTTTCAAAGGGAAGATTCAGAAAGACAGATTTTTTTGGACCATCTTGGCCAGAGGACACACATTGCTGATTGCCAGAAAGCACATCTTGGAGAGATAGTGGCTGATGACAGCAAAAACAGGCCACAGGTTCACCCAGATCATGTAAAATAATATTTGGGTTTGGTAGGTTAATGCAGATCTTTCTAAGCGATTTTTAGGGGCCTACTTTGGCTTGAGACTGCTGAACCCAATAGGTGCTTTCAGCACAAGGAATGGGATGGAGCTTTTCACAGGGAGTAGTTTGCTGGGACAGTCAAGGGGACATTATAAAATGAACATCTAAACATAAATTCCAGCCTTTTCCCTCCATGGAAAGGAAAGCAGAACTCCAAAGGGTAGAGAAAAAAACCATATGATTCAGAGTAATATTATAGAAGTTGGTGATTAAATGAGCTGGTATCTGCATCTAAATTTAGCTCCTAAATGATTTGGTTTGATTTTCCAAGGTGATGAATGCCTCCAGCTCCTGTCGACTTCAGGTGCCCACATTTGAAATGTTTGGCCTTTAGTCTTCAACTCGAACTAATTGAAGGATTTAACATTTCAAAGCTAAGGGGTTTTATCCAATCCAAAGTGCCATAAAGCTGCAGTCCCCAGGCGTGAGAGATATGACACACGAACAACTCAAAGGCAAAGCAGGAGAGGAAAGATGATTATTCCCCAAAGTGCATACTCTTGAAAGACAGGCTAATGAGTTCTTAAATGACATCATTTAATCCCAATGCTTCTCAAATACAATGCTGGAGTTTTCCCATCCTCAGTCAGTACAGACTGCAGGAGGAAATTTTGACTGTGCTTCCCCTGCCCATTGAAATACAGCAAAAATGTTTTGCTCAGTTAAGTTCCCCCTGAGCTGCATAATAGATCAGTTTAGCCAAAACCAGCCCTGCATCACAGCTAGGCAGGAAAGCAAGCCAAAAGGATCCTGTCCTCCCAAAGAGCAGAGACACATTTTCACAGAGATCCAGGGCCCACCGACACTGGAACAAAAATCTGTACAAGAGCATTTCCAGGGGCCACAACATCCTTAGAGACACCACCAGAGAGGGGAAACTGGTGCAGATGATCCTACAGAGTATTAGGTCCTCAAGGTCTTCCCAGCAGGGATGAGCAGAATTTCAAGAAAGCCTTGTGAGCCATTTAGCATCCAGTTCAACAGCTGCACAGCAGAGGTTTTCATAACAGGGCTGCTCCAAGGAGACTGTCTACCAGGACCCACACTGGCTTTGAACAAGCTTCACTTTGGAAAATTAAATTTTCATCAGTCTATATGATGATAAGCAATGCAGTGTAGATGCTTAATTATCAGTTAAAACATTTAATCAAAAGCAAAAACAATGAAAATACTGTTTCAAGAAAGGTGTGGTAATATGCAAGGTTCAAGAGAGAGTTCTAGCAGCAGACTGAGGTTAAGTGATATGGTCCTTGCTCTATCTGGTAGAGACATTTCAGAAAGCCCAGCAAATTGTGCATAAGGCTGCTTTATTTAAGGATAAATCCATTGACAAGGTAATCAGACAGCACTTTATAGAAGTGAGCCTATCCTTTTCTGTGCCACAATTTTGCACCACTTGGAAAGTCACCTCAGCCAGAACATCTCAGAGTTGGTCACTTTCTGGGCATCCAAATGAAGCACACTGGACTGGTCTGCAGAAACCCCGAGCAATGACAAGTTTAACTGTGGTCTTTAAGAGCCATGAGCTGAATCTGTCATTTAGGTTGCTAAGTATGAAAAAGAAATCAAGCTCTAAAGCTAAGTTGTCACCCAAAGAGAATGAGCATTACTTAAAGCATGAAATATGTGTATTAATGCTTCAGAGACATTCAGATACTCTGCTGAGAGGCTCTGTGTGAAAGCTCAGAGGACATTAATAACCTTGTATTCAGGGCAGAGTTTGGATGGCATCTGGAACTTCACACTGAACCATGCAGACAAAAATAAACACTTGATCTTGTCCACCCTGTGCACAGAATAAAGTAGCAGCTTGTGATCGAGTCTTTAAGACTGTATCACATTCATCTTGCAAATTAAAGCTACACAGACAGTCTTAATTCTGCCTTTCCCTAATCCTTCAGAGTTTAATTTTACAGTTCTAACTTTCTTTAAACATAGTAGTTTTTGCACATCAGTAATAATTCACCCATCTCTGGCAAGAATGATTTACATCCAGTATACTAGCACACTAAATCCTAATGGAATGATCCCATGAATCATAACATAGCATTGCATTTAATTGCTATATTCATTAAATAAGAACATTGTATCTTTTTAAAATTAGAAATTTTGAGGTGCTATCAAGTAAGATTAAACTAACGAGATAAGATTTAATAGAATATGTAAGTTCTGTAAATAAGATTTTATGCTGTGCTCGATTCTAGCTCAATTTTAATTTGATTTAGGACACCAACATCAAACTTTCAGCCTTCAGTTTTGTTTCAGTTAATCTCATGCTAGCTTTAAGAAGTTGAGTCTAATAATGATTGCATTGATATTATATTGATTTCTTTTCCCGTTACACATTTTCTGAGCAACACCACTACTACTCCAAAGAAAACAGAAATGGTGGGCAGGATTTGTTTAGTTGCAAAAGGGGTCTGCTTAAGATGGAGGGCCTATATGTAGAGCACAGGATTAACTCTGCAGAGATGTTTCTGAGGCATGTAATTGCAGTTCTCACCTATGTGCAAAGCTGCTCTAGATGGAGGCTGCTCTGGTGACAGCAAGAGCAGAGACAAGGTGGCTGCTGATGCACATTTGTACAGAACAACCTCTGTGCTTCTTACCTCCCTAAAACAATGCTAATAAACATGAGCAATTAGTGAAGGGAACTCCTCCAACAAGCACCATTATAACAGCTCTGACAAGCTCTTGCTTCTCTTTTGTTAAAGTTCAACAGCTGCCCACCCTTTGTGAAAAACTGTTTAAAAATAAAAGACCAGAAATGAGAACACTGAAGCAGGGTGTTTCCGTTATTTAGGGAGTTTTAAAATGCACCTGTAGGCTGTTGAATTAGGCTTGAGGTACACGGACAAACAGTGCAACTGAATCACACAGGACCACCCGAGCAGCATAAAAACAAGCAGTGTAAGCTGAGCAACCTCCTTGGGCAAGACACAGAAAAACAGGGGGTCTCTGGAAAAGGGACTTGCAATAAGCCAAGTGTGAGCAATCTTTGACTGAACCCCTTTTGTAGTTGCAGGCAGAGACACTTGACAGAGAACTTCAGAGGCATTAAACAAATATTATCTCCAAGTCTGAGGAAGAAGGCATCAAACAGCAGCAAGAATCACAACTGAAAACACTCTCAAGATCATCACCAGCAAAATGAGAGCAGAACAGTGCCATAAAGAGAAATAAATAGACAGTTTTGTAACTGAAATCAAAGCTGTATAGTTTGTTTTATGCTGATTTAGATTTTTGTAATTCATGTCAGAGAAAAGATGTGGCTTTTAGTAATGCTGAGCAATTGAAAGCAAGCTCAAGGACATATTCCTACTAAACCTCACTTGTTTATGCACTCCTTGCAGGCACAGACTGAACAGCAGCATCCACAGTCGGGCCTACTATCTTTGTAATGCAAAATTTACTTTAGCACTTCCTGAGCTTTTTCATAGTGTTGAAATTGCACACTCAGATACAGACATTTGTAATTTCAGGAGATCCATCTGCACTTCTTAAGGACTATTACCCTGTGCTCTCCACTTTTGATCCAACTATGCCATCTGTAAAGAGAAACAATCGAATAAACCAACAAAACCCTAACAATTTTCAATTTTCTGGTCTATTTATGTATCTTCGAAACATAACTGTGAAATCTGGACAAATGCAAGGATTCTAATGCTGTTTCTTCCCCTGAATTCCTGGCATAGTACTGACAGAGAGGTAGAGGGTATAGGAGGAAATCTGAATGCTGATTAAAGTTTTTTATCTTGCATAATAAATGTAGTAACATAGCACCTTGTTAACATACACTTTGTTACCATAGCTTATCAAGCCATTTACAGAAAATAAGCCTTAGAAAATGCTTCTAGATTAGAAAGGGGAAAACACCTCCTGTCAATCAGGACAAATCAGAGCCTCTTGCACTAGAAAACCCCTCATCCTCCAGCTTTGTGTCTTTCTACAGCCTCCTGAAGACAAACAGGAGCTCACTGTTTGTCTGTCCAGACTGTGGATGCAGGCCAGGTTGGATCCAAGGACCACAATTCAGAGTACCTGGCCCAGGTTTCCAGGTTCATTAACTGGTGCTCACCACGGGCTAGCACAGCCTCAGGGTGTCTGGACCAGGGCTGCCTTGCATCCCCATGAGCTGCATCTCAGGCAGAGCCCCAAAGCTTTTTTTCACTGGAAGAAGTTCCTAATAAAATGGAAAACTTCCTGTATTTATACATATTTATTATGTGAAGCTCCTCTAGATAACAGTATGTGCAGAATACACAATAAGATTGTTTGGCAATCTCTCTGCCATACAGAGTTATCTTGTTATGGAAGAGATGCACATGCTTGTGATAGGTGTACACAGAAGGTCATATTGATACTGAAGGTTTGATAACTCCCACAGTGCAGAGGTGTCACTTGGTTGCACCATAAAACAGACCTATTTTTGTCTGCTAAACAGAAATTTACTTCTGTAAGACATTTCAACAGGACTCATGACCACAGGATTCCCTTGTTGTTGGTTACACTCCTTACTGCATGAGAAGAAGTTATTAGCTGATGAGATCTTCCTTCCATCTTTGGGGAAGGAATTAATCACATTCCAAATACTTCAGCATTGCTCAGTTCATTTTTCTGGTTGAAGTTATTGCATGTTTTGCTTAGGTTTCTAAGAAAGCCCAGGATACCCACTTAAGTTGGCATAAGAAATAAACCATTAAACAAAACCAAAAATGTTTATCTTAACTTTTTCATGGAGTTAACATTTATCCTTCTTGTCTGCATTCCGGATAAGGAATGTTATCTTGTTTGCTCTCTATTGTCATTCTTCTGTTTGTAAAGGTTTTCAAGGGCTGTATTTGCATAATCTACACTGATGTAGCAGGAATACTTAATCTGTTGTGTGCAATATGAAAACATTTACATTACAAACTTTCCATGTATTTTTTTTTTAATACTGCTGGGTATTTCACATTCTTTCACAGAAATCTCTATGGTGGTGAGTGCTGCCTCACTAACAGTTTAGTCTATTCTCCCAATTTATGCACAGGATTAATTTAAACAGAATTTTTTATTTAAAGGAGACCAACCTGCTGTTCATGTAGGCCACTCTAAAACTGAATACTACCTAACTCTAGAACAGGACAATTTGTGGAATAAAGCAGCACTCACTGGAACTGTGGTAGGGTGAAATCCAGACCTTTATACTGCAGGTTTAAAATGTGGCTATTTATGATCAATCCAAGCAAAATGAAAATATAAGTGCTTCATTTTCTGCAAAGTAAAGCCACCTTCACCACAATCACTACTCAAGTAATTTGCCACTTTCCCTTCAGGTGTAGGTAGAAAGAACAAAATTACTCAGTCAAAGGTGGCAAACTTCAGTGCAGATTAAAAAGTCTGTAAAAGTAAAGGAGGAAGATAATTACAATCTTTCCGGCACAGAACTATACTTCTTTGTACAGAACAGCTTTACCTAGTTTCAATCCACATATATTTTCATTTAAATACAGTCCTTTGCTAATTCTACCACTCTCTAAAGTTAACCGCAGGGAGCATGAAAAAGATGGTCTTTATGAACAGATGGTCTTTTCAAGGAAATGTAGTTACACTTAAATACAGACAAATACACTGCAAACTAATGGTCCTGTTAGAATGCAAGTTCTGAAAAGGGAAAATATGGGACCACATAATATGCTAGCCCTTAATTACAGTTGTTTCTTTCCCCTTCTGAAGACAAACTAATCACTAATGAATCTTAATTAGCAGTAAACAGGTACCAGTGTACAGTCATTCCTGTACAAACACATGTCTATTGATTGTATTTGACTGAATACAAATGTGAGTAGCTGTTGTTTAGGTATTTTTAGTATAGGATGGGAAATTGTAACACGACAGTTCCCTCCTCTATGACAAGTGGACAAACTCAGTCTGTCAAGCACAGCTGCATTCCTACCTGAAAGGATCAGTTTATACCTCAACACCTGGCAGCAACCTCTTGTGTCCAGCACGCTTTCCACTGAGCCTGGTTATACTTGACAGCAGACGTGGAGAGATTTTACCAAGCCACAGCACAAATGAGCAATATGCTTTTTCTTTTTTCCTACTTCTGAGACATCTCCTAATATTTGTTGTTTTCTGCATTTTGGCAGAGATCCTGCAATTTTGTGAATGGTGCCTGGGCCAGCTGTAATGCTGAGTGCAACATAGGAACAACTGGGTCAGAAAAGTCTTCTGGGTTTTTGCTTTTTTGTTTGTTTATTTGGGTTTTTTTTTGTTAAGAAACTTCTCTTCTCTCTTTCATGTTTAACAGGGTTCATTTACCAAGTTCATCAGATCTAAATCTATGAAAGGCCCCTCAGCTTCAGGGGCTGCATGACTTTCAACAAAGTAGAGTATTTGGGGAGTAAACACTGTTAGCTGGGAAACACAATCATACCAGGGCAAAGATACAAAGAAACCTTGAAATTGAGAAGAAATCCTAACCTTTAAACTTTATTGCTTTTTTTTTAGTGCACATGGGTTTGTTTTTTGAAAGCCTCATTGAGCTCCCTGTCTGAAGTTTAGGGCAATATCTTTCAATTCTCAACAGCCAGAATTCACTTCCAAGTCTACAACTACAGTAAGATAAAATTATGGAAGATAAAGGCACCCTGAATTTTTATTTCTATTGACAGTTTCCTGTTAAGTATAACTTTATTTTTTGAAAACCATTTGAGTCAAAATAGCATTCTTTTCCTTTTTTCACTCTAATGAGAATAGTGAACCTTCCACCTTCCAGAGAAAAGCCCTAAAGTCTTCCCTAGGGGTCTGTGGAAAAGAGTAAAGTTATTTGAATATTAATACCATCTTTCCCTTCCTCCCTGTTTGCACTGGGAGCAGTGGCACAAATGAAATTCCACACTTGGTGGTGCTGCCTTGTGCCGGACTCCAGGTCATGCAGAGGAAAAGTGAGCACAGCTCACTTGGAGCTGCACCCCCTGCCCAGGGAGCCCAGAGCTGTGTTTGCAGTGGCACAGGTGCAGTAGGGGCTGCCTGAGGGCAGTGACAGCTTTCTGGCGTGAAAGAACAGGGACAGGTACCGAGGGCTGCTCCCAGCCCTGCAGCTTCCTGTGCCCTCAGCAGGCACCAGGAGACACCTGAAGAGCACCCAGCTCTGCACACACCCTGGTGACAGCACTTGGCAGCATAGGCTGGGTTTTCCCAAGGGCAAGAGGCATTGATACAGGAAAGGATGAAAAGATGTGCCCAGCGCTGGGCCAGGACCTTGGGATATCAATTTATTTCATGTTCTACCTCAGGCTCCTTCCTTAAATTTCAGCATGTCCCTTCTCTCCCAGTGTCCCTCCACAATGCCTCCTTTGTCTGAGCTCAGTTACAACTAAAATTACCTATTTTATCAAAATGCTCCCTGATAAAAGAGTAGAGCATTCAAGAGAACTGAGGCTGTGTCTGTATAGAACATAGAGTGATTTCAATTTTTTCTGCAATACTAATATAAAATTATTATTAGTTTAATGATAAAGCAAATTGTATTTGAAGATGCTAACAAAAATTTTAATACTGATCAGGTTCCCACTTATTATTTTTATTATAATGGAAAGTGAAATGTTAAAGTTACTCAGTGATGATGATTGAAAAAAAAATAGTGATTAGTATATTGATTGAAGAAATAAAGACTGTAAGGAATATAGTGACAGATAATGTGACAGCTAAGAGGAAGCAGCTCCCAAAACGAAATATTCTATCATACCACAATATCTTATTTCTGTTTCTCTTCTTTTCTGAAGTATAGAAACTCAGCTAAAGAACAGCAATTCTGCATTCTCTTCAAAATTATATGAGTAAATATGTTCAAAACTTTCTTTCTCTTCCCTTGGGCAACAAGGTGATATGGCTAACCTTAAACTGGGATTTGGAAAAATAAAACATGAAAGCTGTAACTAGAGGAATGCGAAATCCATTAAGATGAAGACAAAGGAACTCTGATGAGTATTTTACAATAGGGAGGCTTATTTGATGCCAGTTGAAACACTCATTCTACCTTTTTTGCTATGGCCAGTATTTCAGTTGATCCTAAGTGACTAACCCAAAATTTGATCTTGCCTCTTGGGTACTGAAAGTCCAGAATAATTCCACAAAAGAACAGAATTAGTCAGGCTTTACTCTGGTGTCTTTCAGCATACACTGGCACCACTTGTTCCTTTGTCTTTTAGCTTCAGCATCTAGTTTGAAATAAGACAAAAAGGACTTCTCACAGTAGAGCTCTGAGCTCACACCACAGATGTTCTGAATGCCTCATGATCTTTTTTCTCTCCCTCAGAACAGCAACTTGAATCAGACAAATTGGACCAAAACCATGTAGATACCACATCAGAGTCTTGAAGTGGTGAACTGTGTCTCATCCACAGGCATTTGGGACTCTGGTATTAATTTTCAGACCGCAGCCACTCAGCTTCTCTCAAGCCTGAGTCAGGTGTGTTTGGCAGACACGAGTGTATCCAACCTCCATTTCTGAGCCCTGCCCTCATTTATTTGTTTAATGCTCCTGATATATCAAAATGCTTATAGAAAAGTTAATACATATATATATGTGTGTTTATCCATTTGATAGCTTTTGATTATAAACTTGTAGAAGTAGAAAGAAACCTCTTTAAAATGGTGAACTGCATGCCTGTCTACCACTCAGAATAGTTTCTGTCTATGCTCCAAGGAACATCCCCAAACAAATAATATTACTGCTTTGCTGAGCATGCCCTTCATGTCTCTCTGCCTTGTTTCAACTAGAACATGAAAGGTCCTTCATGCAATAATGATCTTTTTCTTTGTAGCACAAATATTCTCAGTAACAATAAAATGAATTTTGCAAGGAAAGAATTAATTTGGAAAGTTTGTTTCAACTCTTTCATCCTGCTGTAGTGCTAAGCAACCCCCATGCTTCTATAACTGAGAAAAGTTTTCTGAAAATATGCATTTTTCCTGTCTTTATTTGTGTAGGTACAATACCCTGAGCACATAATCCTTTACCTTTTACTTCTGTGGCTGATCAGATATGAAATTTCCACTTGGTTCATTGGCCATAGTGTAGGATGAAAATAGTAAAATACTGACTTACTTGAAGTCATCAAATGGGTCTTTGGTAGTTATTTCTGTGGAGGCAAGAATGAACTCTGTGGCAATTTTTAAGGAATAATCAGCACTAACTTGGATTAATTCAGGCTGTGCTGTAAATGCTGGAAGTTTAATTGTAGAAGTCAGACAAGTGGAGATAAGCTGATGATAAACACTCAAAAATATCCTTTTACTAAAAAGTAAAAAAAATATATGCAGTAACATCAACACTTTGACCCCTGCCCTAAGAGGAACTTAGTTTTCTCTCCTGCTTTGGAAAGTAAACACATAGGAAGTTGACAATGTGTTTAGAGTTTTCTTATTTCTAGCTAAAGAAACAGAACAGGACAAATTGATAGAGATTATTTAAGAATTTCTTATAGCTTTCCATACATTTCCCCTTGGATTTGACTTTGATTTATAAATACCATCATTTGCACTGTTCCTGAAATAGGTGACATGTAGTAGTCCTGCAAAACTTGAGGTTTACAGACTCGAGACACGTTTGTAACTGGTCCTGTAGCAGCCTCAGATCAAAGTGATGATTAAAATCTAAGTTCTGGTGGGAGTTCAATGACTTCAAAGCCTATAGATAGCAACATTAGCATCCAGCCATGCATAGTTTTAGCGTGTGGCTGGGATCAGAAGTCCCAGAGGGAAATGAGGCAGCCTTTCTGTGGAAGCAGATAACACTCACAATACTCAAAGGTTTAAATCTCAGCTACTGTCAAACCCTCCTTGATGGTGAGGAGTCCTTTTGTGTTTATCTCAAGAAGAGCAGCATTTTTAATTTTTTTTCCATTCCTGAAATAGTAACAACAGAATTTCCATATATGAGATTAAAAGCACTGCTGTCACCACACAAGTACAGTGCAATCTTTGCATCAGTTGCAAGCAGACATCTGTTCTGTAAATCCCTCCCCCCAATATTTTAAAATCATCATTTTATACTGCAATACTTAGGAATGTTCCCACTGTATTCCTTTGTTGTCTCATTCAATAATACCTCTGCACATAAATGGTACTAACACAATCAGTTTACCTCTGCTATTATTTATTATTCATGCTGTGGGAGCACATCGAAACCCCAGCCATGGGGCCTTGATCTTATTTGTACTTGCTGAACAAATACACCCTAAGAGACAAGTTACTGTCCTGAAGAAACATTTTATTTTCAGCCTAAATGGACAAGACAGTCAAAGGGTGGGAGAGGAAATAACGAGGTGGAATGGCTTGCCCACAGTCACACCACTAACCACTGACTTATTGAGGACAAGCAGCAAAGCTCTGCAAAGCCCAGGGAGAGAGCCCTGGTCCATGGGGATGCTGCAGAGAGTGGCACTGCCCTGCCTGCACCCAGAGTGCAGAGCTCTGATTCCATCAGCCTTCCACAGCCAGAGCCCTGAGTGCCCTCACCTGGCACTCACACAACCCCTCACACCTCAGAGGCTTTTGCACTGGAACCTTGCAGACAAGTCTAGGATTCAGGAGCTGCATGGAGCCTGTGCTGGCACAGCTGTGGACCAGCAGCACAAGTTCACCCTGAGAGAGGCTCGGTTCCCCCAGCTGTCCTGCATGTCCCCCAGTGACCATGTGGGATCCCAAGAGGGATCCCCCACAGAGTTACTGCTGCGAGTTTGCCTGAACAGTGCCAAAAATACATTTATTCATGCCTGTCTCAGTGACATAAGGAGCAATTACTGCTTATGGGGATTGAATGAGGAAGTCTGTAGTGATTAAAGACCAGAGCATGGAGAACAACTCGATCACCTTCACCACTCCTGAAACACTCAGGCTCATTAGGCTCATCTATTCATGCAGAACAATGTTAATTCACCCAAAAAAGGATTGTAGGAAAGGTGAAAGGTTACTACATGTCCCCAGAGCTTACATATGGCACTGATAAGCTATGAGACAAAACCCTCCAACTGGAAATGAGTGGAAAAGGGCCTTGGATTGCAGTGTGGCTGGAGGTGAAACATCTGTCACATCCAGTTTTCTACAGAAGCAGAAAACTCATTTATTAACCAACTCTCCACCCAGGGATTTCTATGCACAGAAGTATCAACTAGTTGAATGATATGAAACTCAATAGTAGCAGGTAAAAAGGCAGAGAGACAAAGGAAACCCTCACCAAAGCTATAAGGCTGAAGTGCTGTCTCCTGGTCTTCTCAGATTAGATCCCAGACCTCGGTTCTATATAAACACACAGATTCGTACCAACATCCTGGGCAGATTACAAGTGAAGGAGAATTGATCTCCTAATTGATGTCCCACTCTCCCACCTTTTAACCAGCCATCAGATTTTTCTTATGACCTTTTCATGTGCTGCTTTTGAATGATAGCAGTGTATTTTTCCAAACATGTGGCCCTGTTTTCTGACAGATGGAAAAATTTTAATATATCGTTTTACCTGCCTCACCAGGGAGCTCTGCAGCATAATTAAAACACAGGACAGATGAAAAGGTTTATAGCACAACTACATCACTGCAACATAATGCTCACTTGAGCATCCCTTATACCTTCCTGCTTCCCAAGGATGCAGCAGAGAGGGCAGTGCTTGCTGGATGCCAGGTTCTCTGGGCTAGGACTGACTGGAGGGCAAAACAAATGCAGTAATTCTGCCCCAAAGCTGCTTGGCATCAGCTCAGGACCTAAACCTCTGTTGGACACTGCTAACCCAAAATAACACCCACAGACAGAGCAGTTCTATGAACGCAGATAAATCAGGTGACAGGACCTCACCGTGGAGACTTCACCTCACCCCCACAGCACTGACAAAGTAGCTTCACAACATGGGAAAGACAAGTGTAGCATGGCAAATTTTTTTTGTTGAACACAGAAAACAATAAAAAATGAAATTTTTAGCATCTTAATTTTTTTAAATTACCTTAGAACAGAAATTAAGTATAAAAGCTTTGTTGAAGTCAGCAATTCACCAGAAACCAGACATGAGGATAAAGCACATGTGAAATAAGGGATTCAAATGGGCATTAAGTAGATGACATTATCTTAAAAATCCATAATGTAAAAAAATAGTGGAACTCATGAAGGCCTTACAGAGAGATGCTGTTACTGAGGTTAAAAACCACTTTACTTTGGCTCATGTTGATAACCCATTGGGACTGTAGGTATCTGTTTAAGAGTGAACTAACTGCAGGATCAGCAAAAGTAGAAAAAGTTATTGATTATTATTAAAAATCAGTTGATGTGAAGTCCTCGGAGAACAAACAGCACTTAGGACCAGGGATATACTCAAAGCTGATCCTTTTAGTGGCAAGGTGAAACAATAAATTCACTACTTAGACAAATCTGTCTTCTCGAATTTGCCTTGGAAATATCAATATTCTTTAAGAATATCAAGAAATATCTTTTGTTGAACAACATACAGAATGTAATTTATTCAGCTCAAATTTTAAATTTCAGTATTATTATTATAAAAATAAAAATACCTGCAAAATTCTGACGTAGTGTTATACCAAAGGGATAATGTTAAAAATAAATAAATAAACAAAAAAAATCTTTGTAAGGCAATATCCAGAGGAAGCAGAGTGAAAGGCTGGATTATTTCTGTATGTTATCAAATGAAGTTATCTCTGTTGTCAAAAAGTTTTCTGCTACAATTTTATTTTTAAATAATTCATGCTCTTTTTTACCTCCTTCTTTTTCTAACAGGCTTATGGTACCTGGTTTTATTTTTAGCAAAAACAAAAAGTGTATTTTTTTCCTGTAAAACTAAAAACATTCTGGTGTGGTTGGTTTTCTGACATGCATCATGACAGTTCCTCTACAAAAAGCCTTTCAGACACTTGGAGAGAAATGCAACATTCAGGGACAGATTCCTGTTCCGCTATCTGCAAAAAATCAGATCTCAGCAAATCTACAGAGTACCAGGATTTCTAATAAGCCCTTCTGGCCATAAACATAGTTTATTGTAACATAAATATGATAATGTGAGGAGTTCTTGGCTGTTGTATTTCCAGCTGTCTTTTCTTAATGAACTCTCCTTTAAATCCTGCCCTTCTCTTGCCAGTAAAAGTCAGTCTCCTCTTGGGTCACTTTCTACTTTTCAATTTTCTCTAAGTATATCTTTAGAAAATCTTTCATTTTCCTTGTCATTCCTGCTCCAGGGCTCTGTTGGAACCTTGGCTCCTTCCCTTTCCTGGGTAATCCCCCCCTGTCCCCCCTCTCCCAGAGCACTGCAGCACTGCTCCTGCCCCAGCTCACAGTCACTGCCTGAGATCACAGCAAATTTCATCTCCACTTACACCTACCCCCAAAATCCTACAAACATCTTCCCTTTGCCTGTTATTTTTAACATCCTGCTTCTCTCTTTTCATCCCTGTTCACTGTCTCCTCTTGATTTCACCAAACATTAAAGTCTTTTCTCTTGTGAGAAACATCTTCATCACTTCCCTATTGCATTCTCTTCTGCTGTCAAATATTTTATTTTAAGATAACGACAACATTTGTATAATTGCAAGGATGATTATAAGACTTCTGCTATGACAGAGGCAATGCCTGGCAATAATTTTGTTTTGATTTTTAAGTGAAGGAAATGGATGTACTTATGCTTTTCAGTAAAGAATTAATTTCTGCCAACATTTTCAAACAGACAGAATTACAAGAGCCAGGCACATAGAGAGTTCTGATAGGCAGAAGCTGAAATATCATCCATCTTCATCCACTGAATTTGTACTATAGAATATACTTATACTGTGCTTTGAGGGTAACTCTGCATTATTTCCTTTACACATGACAGATGTTCATTCCTCATTCCTGTTTTAGAGCATAACTTACTGGAAAATACCACACATTTCACCGAACAGTAGAATTTAGCCCCAGATTTCAGCCTGTGAAACGTGTGGCTTTTATCCTCATTTGTTCTAAAAATACAGTAATCCACTGCTCTCTAGCAGTTTAGGAGTGTGGGAACAGGCAATCTGTTGCAGCCAGTTCTGTGTCAGACTTGCTGGGTGGTAACAGAGCTGTCACCTGGGAGCAGCTGCTACGTAAGCAAAACCACTCATCTCTACACTCAGCTGCTGGGTAGCAAAAAAAAAAATGGCAGCACTGATCTGGTACTGCCTGATACTTAGCAGATGTTATTTTAGCATTTATCACTAAATCTGGTGGCATAAAACCTGATGCTTTCCTGTCAAGCTCTCTCACTACTACACTGTAGAGGAGACTGCAGAGTAGCCAACTCAGCAGATGGGACTGCGTAGTTGCATGAAAAACCTGAATGCCTTCAAGTGTGGTGGGGTGACCCTGGCTGCATGGCAGGTGCCCACCAAAGTCACTTATCACTACCTTTCCCCAGCTGGAAAGGGTAAAGAAAATACATTGAAAGGCTTGTGGGTCAAGATAAGGATGGGGGAAAATCAATCATCAATTATTGTTACAGGCAAAACAGACTCGACTTGGAAAAATTAATTTAATTTATTAGCAATCAAATCAGAATAGTGTCACAAGTGGGTCTCTCAGAGACATTACCCCTGTTGCTGATGGTCCCAGCTTTGGAGAGTCCTTCTTGGAAATGCTGGCATTGGCTCCATCAGATACAGGGGAAATTTCTGGAAGCTTCTCTCCAAAGCCACCCCTATAGCACCCCCACCCTGCCACCAAAACCTTGCCACTCAAATCCAGTCCTATTAACCAAGCCATTACGTGATTTGCAAGAGATACGAGACAAACAGAACAAGCAGCATGTCATGATAAGAATTCTCCCTTTGATCAAACAGCTTCCCCTTTTTATCTCAGATGCAGCAAAGAGGCAGCTCTGACTTCTCTCACCTTGAACACTTTTGGGCCTACAGGAGAAAGATGAGGAGCATCAGTTAAACACTGTAAGCCACACCATCCCTCAGCTAAATCATTTTTACAGAGATGAGTGGATGCAAATGCAGCAGAGCCCTCGCCTTGCAGGGTATGTTGGGCTGTGGACTGTAGACAGCAGCCTAATTGAATTTTGCTGTCAGTATGTGCGAGCGCTTTCTGCGTACCTCTCGCTTGGGGTGCTAAACTTAAGCATCATTAAATGGACATAAATGCAGTAGACTTCAAATAGGAAGATAAGCATTAGGCCTTGAACAAAATTCTTAAGCCATCTTTTCTGGACCTCTACCCCTGCAGGACAGCTCGCTGTGACATGCACTGAAACGCTGTTTCATCTGCTCCTGGCGTACCTTTTTTCACTCCTGTATAACATCACCTTGTTAACATTCAAACAAAACAATACCCAAGGCCAATATTGAGTGCATTAGCAGCACCCTGTCCCCAGACACCACCCTGTTTGGAGACATTTGTAAATCTTAACCTTGTTATTCCATTTTTAATTAACAAAGAAAGCTTAATATGCAATTTTTTTCATCCATCTGGCACTGAAATTGCTGAGTTGCTTTGTTGCGTTTTCAGGAAGAGTTTGGGACTATTAGAACAAAATTACAATATATTTCTCTCTCTGTGGTTCACCTGTCTGGTTCAAAGGCAAAGTGTGTTTGGAATTGAGAAAATAAGTGCTAGAGAAGATATTACCTATACACATATTTCTATGCACTCTTTCTACTAGCAGACAAAGGGTGGGGTTTTTTGCCTTTCCATGTGTTTTCTCTGTTCTGTATCAGGGCTCTGCATTTTCCCCCCATCAGATCTTAACACACAAGAGGAAAAAATCTAAACCAAACCAAACCAAAAAGCTGTCATTAATGCCTTGTCCATAGTTTGACACAGGTCCACCTTCTCTGCTCCAATTTAAAGACCCTCTTGTGGTGAGATAACTCACAAGTAGAATATTTTTATGTTGCAATCTAGGACTTGTTCTCCTCAGTGTTTCCTTTATCCCCTTGGGGGGTATCCTCAGGGATTGTATGTCGAGTTTTTAAATTAAACTCTCTGAGTCTTTTCCTTCTGTTACTTTAAAACTTGTTCCTGAAGGAAATGTTTTTGAGCTTTGCAGAGACTTTTATAATACTTCTTGCTTGTTACAGCTACATCAAGTATCACATTAAAAAGAAATTCAAAGAAACTAGAAACAACTTTGTTTCTAACTGAAAACAGAGATGGCAGAACATATAAGGACCACGTTAGGAACTGCTCTTTTTCTGACTTAGTTTCATTAGATATCCCAGTGGAAATATAATATGGAACATATGTTCATAAATAAAGTGAACATCTGATTAATTCTGTTTCTATGCTTTTAATTGATCCATTTCTCAATACATAATGCACAAATTACCAGCTCTATGTTGCACAAATGAAGGAAAGCCCACATGAAACCCTAGATTATATGCTCTGGAAGAGACTTTGGGGATTTTCTGGCACAGGGTAAGTTTTAACTAAGTTCAGTCCCTTTCCTTGCTCCTTTCTGAAAGGCATCCAGCACATCCCATTCTAACACCTGCCCCCTGAGAGGCACCACCCTGTGACACCCTTCACACAAAAGTGCCACTGCCCACCCAGGCCAGCCAAACAATCCATCAGGGCCAATCTCTTGCTGTGGGACTGGCAATTGCCAGATGCTGCAGCAGAAGCTGAATATCTCTTAACAGCACATCTAATTATCTATATTATCCAGGGGAGGAAAGAAAAGTTCTTTATATCTCCACGTGGCAATCGATAGCTGCAGAACTTGGAGATAAAATCCTTAACTATAATTTGTAACTTGTGCCATCATAGATGTCGTGCTTCAAACAGGAGCTGCCCAACATTGGATACAAACTTCTGAGTTCATTACTGCAGCAACTGACAACATCAGGAGGGTTTTCCTTCCCTGGTGATAAACGGTGTGTCTATGCAGCTACCAGCACAGTCTATCAGATGCTGAGTGGTAATTGTCTTCCCTCCACAGACATTACTGCAGGACCAAATAGCTCCTTCTTTAAGAGGAATCAGAGAAAGAAGGAAAAGAGAGTTTCAACTGAAGGAGGTTTTGTTTTTCTAGATACATGTTCTTTCATGAAAATTGCTGTGTAAAGGAGCAAAGCCACAAAACTCTGGACTCCAAAGCTGTCAATAAAACTCCAAGATTTCTAGGATGCCCTTGAGTATGAGGGAAATTTTTCCAAAGATCAATTTCTCTTTTGTGAATTTTCTTGTTTATGTTGGCCCCCAACACACTATGATTATTTAAGTAACCCAGGAATAATTATTTCAGTCATCTACAAACCAAATCAGAAAGTTGTGAAAGAATATGAAAACAAGAATATTTGTCTTTAGCCTAAAAATCTAAAAGAGAAAAGGCTGCATATCTAGGCCCACTCCAGAGTTTGCTGTAACCTAATAAAAAAAGGACACAAATTGATGCAGCTTATTCCCCTGGAAACAGGAATTTAAATTTACATTCATTTAATCTGAACACTTCAAAAGGAACATCTTATAGCAGAATGATGTTCTACAGTTCATATGGCAATTACTACAGGGTCATATTGTCCATTACTGTGGCTCTTCTCCTGCACTGTGTTTTTTATTGCTTACTAATTACAGGAATGCAGAATCAATTAAGAGAAAATAATGAAAGGGAATATATAATTTCCATAAATAAAAAGAGCCACTTTCTTTAGAAACATTACATAAGCAAATGAAGGAAATCAACTTTAATTTAACAGATGGCAATCCATTTGAGGACACTGCTCACCGCTAAACCACACTTCCTAATTAAAGAATTCTGTCACTGTGAACCTTTACGTATGACTGTGTTATGATCTTTCCTGCCTAATCTGCTTTGAAGGGCTAATTAATAGTAACCCACACTAGCCAATACAGATAGACTAAAGAAAAAAGAGAATTATTATCTGGAAATAATGTTCACTCTCTGAAAAACAGCTAAAGAACTTTATTTACTTAAGTAATTTAACAAATGACACTTAAGTAATTCATTGGCAAGGCAGAACAATGGCAGGACTAAAAGCCTATTAAATAATTTTTTCTAACAGACATCACATTGCATTGGCTGTAAATTACTGGCATAATTAATTAATTAAGACTTAATATTTCAGTGATTAATTTCTATTAAAAAATTCATAAAACATAATGACACTTAGAGAAAGAGATTATGGTTACTAGCATTTATTGAGTGGGCTACAA
Organism: Phainopepla nitens; assembly: GCA_013400175.1. Classification (NCBI taxonomy): domain Eukaryota; kingdom Metazoa; phylum Chordata; class Aves; order Passeriformes; family Bombycillidae; genus Phainopepla; species Phainopepla nitens. The sequence goes on along the minus strand of VXBQ01008798.1, from coordinate 906,217 downwards.
AAAAAAAAAAAAGAATCTATTTAGAAAAAGAATTCTCCTAATTCAGCCTCAGAACACCGAAAGCATTTATTGCGAACACTGTGAAAACAAACTGCTGATATTGCTCATACTTTTGGTGCATTTTCATTTTTCATTTGTGGATCACTTTTAGCAGATGTTATTTAGGGACACTTCTGCAACTCAACCGATGCACACAGAATTTCCAAGTGGTCTGATCCCAAAGCAGTAAAGATTTGGCTTAAAATGGTGGTGCACCTTGCCCAAATATCTCAGCTCCCTCTCCGTGTTCCCTGCTGAGCTCTTGCCACATCCAACCCAACCTGCAGACAAGATCCTGCCAGCCTTTCCCACCTAATCTCAGCCCTGAGTCCCTCTCCATTGCTCTTGAGCATCCTCCCTTCCCACCCTCACACTTCAGGTACTGCCTCCCATTATAAAATAAATTGTCTGCAACAAATGGTAGAGTCCTCCTTTTTTTTTTTTATTTTGGTTTTACTACCTTGGAGCAAACTACTCAGCTCAGCCTTCCCATAAAAACAAAGATGATTTGCTTTTATCCCTGTTCCTCACTAAAGCCCCATTCACACCGAGAGGGACCTGGATCTCAGTGCACAGAAGCAGCAAAGCCACCCGAGGCACACAGTGCCTACACAGACATTTCCCTCCATCTGCAGGAGATACTCACAGTTTTTAAAACCAGCAGGGGACACCAGATTACCCACACTGACCTCTGTTTTACGGCACATTAGATTCCTTCCAATTACCATTCCACTGAGATCTGCAGGTTTAGACCAACCAGCTGACTTTGCAAGAACAGGGCTAACCTGTTCCATTCCACAGGAAGTTATAGGAAGAAAAAGAAACTTAGAGGAGAATCAAAAGAAAATAATTTCCTGGCATTCTAACCTTAGCTGTTATCAATGCATATTGTATTTCACTTCATCTTCTACGTAACTCATAGCATATCCAGCAGCTCTGATGGAAATCAGCATGGTAAAATGACAACAAACATACCCAGGGCTCTTCAACCCTCTTGGCTGTATCATTTCTATTTATCTGTTGTCTGTGTAAGTCCCTTTATTATAAACTCTTTCTTGAGGCTAAACATTAATGAGAGATATTGCAAAATCAAAGCTCAAGTTTTCTGCAAGCTCAATAGAATTTATAATCATTGCAAATGATTTTTTATATAAAAAGCTAATATTTTTAATCTTTTTTCTTTTTTGAATTAAAAGCCTCTTTCATATTTGATGTATTAGCATTTGTTCTCTATGAATATCAAATATTGGTGATAATTATTTGCATGTTAATGCTTATTAGTACATCCAACTGGATGTGAACAATAAATAGAAAAAAGTTTAAAGTGCAAAGCACTCCACATTCTGTATTTCTGGAAAAGGATGGAACCTGTAATTATCAGAGATTGCAGTCAAGCCTCTAATATTCAGAGTGAAATCTAAGGTGAAACTAATATGAAAACTGTAAAGCAGTTTAACATAAGGTAGAGGGTTAAACTAGTTTATTAAAATTGGCTAGAAAACAGAATAATATTAGTTTCTTTACATTTGCTTAGGTATAGCTTTTAAAGTAATGTAAGCAGTTAAATAACCTTGTCCCTCTAGCCCTCCTTAATTCTTTTAATAAAATTCTCATGGTTTTATGCTTGGTTGGTTTTCTGTGTTTGTTTTAAAAGGAAAAATATTATTTGGGGTCAAATTAGAGACCTGGTGAATGGCAGGAGAATCTTGCTCAGCTTGTTTTCGGGGATCACTGTCCCTCCCTGTCCTTTCCTCTCGGTTTTGATCCTCAGGGATGTTCTCTCTCTGCTCTCACAGATCACTGCAGGGTTTCTCCTCCTCCTTCCCACCCTGCTGCCCATTGCCTGGCAGGCTGCTGGCCAAAGGAGGGAGAGATGCCCCAGCAGCAGCAGGGGTAGGATGCAGCAGAGCTGTCACCACCCTGTCACCTCCCATTTACAGGGAAATTACCATCCTTTGGTACCAAACCTGTGCCTTGGTGCCCAGGCTCAGACAAGGCTCTGGATCCCACAGCACTTTGGGGAGCACTGGTGCAGGGGAACAGAACACCCCACGTCCACCCCACAGTGACACCTCAGCTTTTGGTGTTTGTTCTCCCTGGGAAAGGGGAATCATCCCCTGCTCGGTGTTTAAACAATAGCTGCTATGAGACAGTGAATAGTTGGACTGCACCCAGAGGGATTTGGGCTCCAGTTCCTGAGGGCACTTAAAAGTCTCTCAGCACAGGCCCAGTCAAACCCAGCTCCCTGCTCTGAGGCAGGACCTGACCCTACAGCAACCTTGGCCCCAAGGCAGGGGTGATAGCCAAGCAGGGACACCAACACCTACACTGTGACAAGATAACCTCTTCTTTCTGTGTGAAAACAGAGTTTAATTGCAGTTTCATTCAAGTTAATGACCTACATAATTTTCAATAATTGGATACAATTTATCTTTTCTTAATTAAAAAAATGGAAATTAGCAAAGGGAAGGGATACTGGAAAATGCTCCATTTGAAACCTCTTCATTAATTATCAGGATGTCTAAACACCATTTTGAGAACAGCACTTAAAGAATCAGAATCCAACTAATAATTTTTTTCATTAATCTGTTGAGTTTACCACAATTCTCCAATTAAAAAACAGCACCTACTTCTAGGTGATATCTGTTTTATTTGGGTACTCTTGGCTTCACTGCTAAGGTGAGTGATAAATCCACATATACTTTCTTGAACAGGTAGCACAACCACCAGTATAAATGTGAATGTACACTCTGAACTCATTAAACAGAGATGCTTAAAACTCACTGACAGTCTTATAAATTGCTCAGATCTTCCCAGAATTTTTAGTGGGCTTTGTATCAACCACAGAATTCTTTAAATCCTTATTATAAAATTAATTATTATAATTCACATCATGTTCCTTATAACTAAATCTGGCATCAGCATTTGATGGATGAAACAAAACAAGCCAGACTTGCAGACGTTGGGTATCCCTGTTATGTGGCTGCATGTGACAAGGGTTTATAAACTCAGTGTAACACACTATATTTACCAAGTCTCATTTTACATTTGTGGAGTTACTAAATTACTTTGACATATCCCCAGTTTATGTTCTATTACTGAAGAATAACTACACAACAGATGGCAGTGTGTTTGCATAACAATTTTTTTGGGTAGGTCAATCTACAAGGTAGTTACAGGGATTGATATATATGGTGAACATGGGGATTATTTTTGTACTATCAATCAGACAGTCAGTCAGCCAACACAGTAATTTCTACATTGCAAAGGAGAGGTTTAGCAAATATATATCACATGTACAATTCTTTAAAGAGCAAAACCATAGCACCAAAAGCAGAGACAGTAGATGGAAAATGATGCTTCTGGACAGAATCGTTTTCCTGAGGGACTTCAAACCTCTGACTCTTAAAAATAATATTAACAAAGAATGGCTATGAAATCATACTGGAATTCATTTGGTATATGAATAAATATTCTGTATCTATTGCACTCTTCAGTATTAAACAATAGATAATTATGGACTATGTCATGTCAAGTGAAGAAAATATCTTGCAAATAAGGTAATAATTATAAAGCAAAGTTATGCTGCTCTGAGAGCCATGTGGTTTATTTATTAAAAAAACAAAAAAGCAGACCCTAACCAAAACTCTGAATCCTTGATTCCTGTAATACAGCCAAAGATATTTGAATCAAAAGTTGCACATTCTCCTTAATGTCTAGTCTAAAGGGAATTACTTTGGCTATCTTATATCAGTCACCACTCTGCAATGCTATCTAACCTGATGGCACTGATTAATTCATTGGGACTGCTTGATCCTGTGTTCAGATGGAATGACTGGAGAGAGGAGGTAGAAAATTAGTCAACCTGCACCTCAGGATGTCTGGCTTCAATTTCCAGTCCTATCCTGGTGCTGTTGTCTGGATTCTTTTTGCATGCCAACAATTAGGACAGCGATTCATTCTCTATAAGAATATAAAGCATTACATCAAAGTGAGGACCGGTTGTCACTTATAGTTGATATATATTTTAAGTGCTGCTTTCTATTTTGTCTGCCTGTAAGAACTGAGGAGTGACATTCCAAGTAATGCTCATCCAAGGAGACAGCTAATATTGATGTCTTTGTGTCAAAGCAGTGAAACAAAATGATAACGAAAGAGTTAACAAAGCACTGTTAGCCTGTGTTCTTTCAGGGAACAATACAAAGACCTTATTAATTAGTGCATTTTTTAAAAACAGAACATATCTTTTGGCATCCTACTGCAATGTTTGACTGCCATTGGGGAGGGCAGGGAACAGCTGTTTTCCATGAGAAATCCCAGCTCGTCTCTGTGGGTGAGTATTTCCATTTGTATGTACCCTGCTTAGTGCCAGACCACTAACTTTTAGTAACACATGCTCTGTCTTTGAGGCACAAAAAGGGTGAGGTGGTGTAATAATTTGGAGGCTGAAAATTCACTGCTTGATGCCTTCTGTAGTAAATTTGACCCTGGAATATTAAGGGGTGTTAAATAAATTGGACAAAGAGGTGTTTGGGGAGTAAAAGTGCCAGACACACTGCCATGAATGAGCAATTAGATGTTCACGAACCAGCTTATCGCAAATTACATGCCTACAATATCTATTACTGTAATGACCTTGAGAGTTGCCTCATATTCTCCCTTAACCTAATGAGCATGCTGTGTATAATCAATTACGTCTGCAATTAAAATTATAATTTGTCTAACAAACTCTTCTTCACTTTCTGACAATTTTTAACAAAGTCTGTTACATACTGGTAAAAGATAAATATTAATTTTCTGTTGTGCTCTATTTTTTTTTTATTACTCTGTGGCTAATTTATTAAATCATATTACCGCTCTCCATTATTTTTTAAGTTTTCAGCAGAATTTATTTAAGTTTCAGTCCTGAATGTCATGGGATAATTACAACATTTAACAGCAATTTATCATTTCCCAATAGGGTTTGCAACCTGTCTTTGCCTGCTTATTGAAATTTGTTTGCATGTTTCACTCAATGGTTTCTGCAAATATTCTGCCTTTCACTTCTGCACAGATATTCCCTGTTTTACTGGAGTGACCAGAAGATATTTTACTGAATAGAGCTGTTTGCCAGCCTAGACCTCCTGAGGTCAAGTCAACCCAAGGTAAGCAAAACACAGCCCTGACCATCAAGGAACAGGATGTAATTCATTGCAATCTACTGCTAATTACAGACTCACCCAGGCAGACCTCTACAGAACAACTTTCTTTGCTTAAGTATCCAGGTTTCAACCAATAGAAAGATTCATATAGAAATTCAACAAGCTAATAATAAGAAAATAGAAAGACATGGAAGAGGGGCTTTAAAAATGGGTCCATGCATTTTCTGTACTGAACAAGCAGAGCAAACCCTTCCAGCTCTCAAGGAAGGACAATGTCAGCTTTTCCAATACACAGCTGGTTCAAAGGGCCCCGAATCCCCACGCTAAGCCCAGGAGTTCTGAGTGAATCCTGTCAACCCTAAGCCATCCCTCCTCTCTCCAGGACCATTCCCAAGAGGGGAGCCAGGGTCCTGCCCCACAAGGGCAGCAGCTTGGCCACGGGAACACCAGGATGGGCAACAGCCAGCCAGAGTCCCCACGGCATCACACAAATAAAGCCGAGCTGGAACAATGCCCTGCCCAGACCTTCGGGCTCTCCTGAGCCCTTCCCGAGCCCAGCTGTGGCGAGCCAGCCCAGCCCAGCCCATTCCCAGCACAGTGCGATTAAACGCACACCGGGGCCCTGCAGACGTGCAGAGTCGTACAGCAGAACAAATGCTGTCCCCCCAGCCCGGTCTGGTGCCAGGCAAGCCCCGCAAAGCCTCGGAGGCGCAGCTACAGCCGGTGCGGGGGTGCCGGTGCCGGTCCTGCCCCGGAGCCCGGGACACCGCGGGGCAGCGCTGGGCGATCGCACCCGAGCGCTCTCCTCCCCGGGACAGCTCTGCTCTGGCACGAAACATTTTTTATGCAGAAGGGAATTAGCTGAAAGACTCGTTTCCCGCTCCCATGATCTGCTCCTAAAGCTCCCAATTAAGTGAAAGTATGTCAAACTGAAGAGCTTTATTTGCTTACATTCCTTCTCCAGTGCAGCGTTTCTCTGGACTTACACGTACTTAATGCTATGGAATATTGATGTCTATCCAGAAATGAGAAGTGATGAAGCTGTTAGTTATACAAAATGACTTAAGTTTCCCACAGAAATGAGTTTTGTATCCTCCTGATTTTGTACCTTTGGAATGTGCTGCACTTAGATGGGCTCTGAGGGATGAGTGACTGCTGTGCAGGACAGCTAAAGCAGAGGAAATGGGGAAAAAAAAGGCCCCTTAAGGTACAGAAATACTTGTGAGCACTTCTCTCAATATGCAACAGATAATGAATAAACTACCCTATATTTTGTATTTATTTTTGTCAACAAAATCTAATCAAAGTTCTTTTTTTTTCCAGAAGCTCAATAGTTACATTAAATTAGATTACATAGAAAATTAAATCATAAATCTATGTAACTAGACCCTGCCTCTGTCTTGGTTGCTCCAAAACGCAACTTTGCTCTCTTGAGCACCTCATTTAATTCTAGGAAGACTGAGCTTCCAAACCAGTTATGGATTTGATCATTTAATAACATGAAACAAGTAATTGTGTGAGGAAAAATTTATTATTTAATTAGGTCTTAGTGGTAATCAATAGCAATCTATTAATTCATTAATTTGCATTCTGTTAGCTTTCTTTTNTTTTTTCTGCTTTCATTTAGCTTTTTTTTTTTTTTTTTTTTTTGAATTTATGAACTTTCTACCTCCACTATGCTAAAGGAGGTGCTCAAACTGAATGTACTGAGCTGGAAACAACTGAGCAGCAGGAATGCCTGTCTGTCCTACAGAACTGACTGCACAACAAGATTTAGTACTGAAAACAAAGAAGAGAAATAAAACAACAGGGCCTATTCTCCCCAGGACCCATGCATAATTCTCATTAATGTTAATGAAAGATACTAAATGGATATGCTCTGAGGGAAGTTTATTAGAACTTAATAGATGCCGGTATTTTCCTTTTTTTTTTTTTTACTTTATAGTTATTATAACTGAATTTCTCCAGGTGAAGTGAAACATATTTAAAGAAAAAATAAAAACATTATATCAAATTATGCTTCATAGGTTATTTTCCCAAAATGCTATTTTTCATTCAGAATTATTAGATTTACACATATCACTAATAACTGTAGGCTTAAATTATAAACTGTGTGAAATCAAAATATTACAATAGTAGAGTCAAAAATGTTTGTAAAGAACTGGAAAAAGCCCCATTGATTTAGTTCACATGTTTTCACAAGTGAGTTGAACCATTTATACCAGAGAAAAATCTTGCCCCAGACACCAAGGTTGTGCTACTTACATCAGACTCAGACAACCAAAGACAGGTTATAAATTCATATTCTGCTGGATTGTAATTCTGAATTTAACTCAGGGTGGCCTCACCAAAAGGCACAATTGAAAGAATGGCTTTTGTTGAGCACAGAGATGACTTATTTGTAGGAAAAAAAGGATTCATTAAATGCAGTGTGAACTGATCCACTCCTCAATCTGGGCAGACTGACCACGCCCTAAAGATAAATTGCCTCCACCTGAGGTGCTGGAAGGCCAGGTGAGGAAACATCACAGTGATATTATCTTTTCTATGCCTTCTCAATGGAGAATTAATAAAGCTCATTCACAGTTGCATTGGAAAAAAAAAAATAGTGTTACCTCTGAGCAATGTATTCAAATACGAAAAATTATAATTGAAATCAGATGCACAGTCCATCTGGAGACACTCATTTCTACAAAAGGAAGTTTGGGGTGTTCCTCCCTGCAGGGAGTGCTGCACCTCACTTGCCTGGCAAAGCAGCACAGCACAAGCAACAGAGGATTTCTCAGTATCTGTCACTGAAACTGCAAAGCAGCCAAGCAGAGGGGAGTCCAGAGCTCCAAAACCCACGCCTGGCTGAGATACTGCCCCAGGGAGTGCCAGCTGAGCTGCACTGCACAAGTGCAGGGCTTTACCCCACCCCTGCACACGAGGGAAAGGGCCACGTAAAATGTGAGCACACAAGCTGAGGAGGGGTCATTTGATAAAGCTCCCTGAGACTGGATTTCAAGGGCATATTTCAAATTCTTCCAAAGGACAGCTTAGCTTTAGGGAGTGAGCTGAAACCCAGCATAGGAGTGGTCTGCCCAGACCACTTTCAGGAGCAGCTTTCAGGAGAGATGGGGCAAACGAGGCTTGAGAGAAGGGTTTTGCTGTTTTGCAGGAAGATCTCGGCTTGTCCAATGCAGGCATAAACTGAAACACACTGCAGTATCCTGAATTAGAGGCTTTTTTTTTTTTTAACAGTAAAAATATTACCTACTTTTCACCCTGTCATCCTGTCTGGAGCTTGCTGAGCGAGTTTTATTCTATTATTTTAACCTTAGTTTTCCATTTCTAAATCACTTCAAGCAGAGACTTTTCTTTCTAAGACAGAAAGTCCTGCATAGGCTAACATGGTGCTGCCAGAACAGACTAAAATGGACCAGGTCAGATATCCCTGTATTTCAGATGAGCTCTCCACAGATTACGGGGCAGGGTAACCAGCAACTCTTTCATGTGCCACAGCAACACAGGGCTAGGAAAGGCCTCCACTCCCTTGACATTACATGCAAAAATGTTACATACACTCTTTCTTTGTTGACAGTTTTAACTCCTCCAAGCTGTGCAGGCTCTCTGGAGATCTGCAGGGACAGCTTTAAGTACATACTTCTTTCATTTTCAGAAGAGGAGGTGACTTTCAGGGCAAAAAATACAGAGCCAACTTTTTCTTTCCTATTGCATTGATAAGGCATCCAGGGCTCTGGTAAGGAGGTTGTCCTTGTCTGGCTGAAACTGGGTCAGTACCACATGCAAAGAACCGTGATCCTGCCCTGTCACAGCATCCAGCCACACAGCTGAGGCACCAAAGCTCAGCACAGATCACTCAACCGAAAATGCCCTTGGGCAAGAACACCCAGTAAGCCCAGCCACGAAGAGTTTAGGGGAGTTAATGCCTCCTTATGGAAGGCAGCATTGGCATGAAGCACAGAAATCTGTTTTGCATACAACCTTTTGACATCCCTTCTTAATCTGTGGTCAGCATAGGAATAATTTTGTGTAGATCTTGGGAAGAACAGTGCCTGGTAGGTAAGAGTGCAAAGATAAATGTGCAAAATCATATGAGATCAGAGCACAGACATATAAGGTTTCATTTTAAAGCATTATTTCAGTTTTTGGAAAGAGATAGTCAGAAACCTATTTAACTGAAATCTAGCTTTGCAACACTTGCTTAATAAACAATTTTCACCTACTACAAAATACTGAAAAACATCAAGCTACACATCTGAATGAAATGGGAATACTTTTGTACATTTCTTGGTGAGTTATATTTCAGTTGAAACCAATGTTTTATAACAAAATTTTTTAAAAAAAGAAACAAACCCAAGCATTCTCTCTTAGATGAAGAGTTTTATAAGATCCAAGACTGACAAAGAGAAGTATTACGGATGAGATGGAGCTTGGAAAGAAATTCATATACTAACCTCACATAAATTAATCAGACAGCCTTGACTGTGCTATTAATGATTTTAGACCTCATGTATGGGATTTCAAAAGGTTTTACATTTTAAGTACAATACAGTATTTGTAGGACATGTACTTAAGAGTGGCATTTGATTGATTGTACCTACTCCGAGAAAGAGAGTGCTTTAAATGCAAAACATATTGCTGTTACATAGGAACAAAGAAGTGAAAGATACTTTCTAATTAAAACAGAGGATTTTTGATCCTAATCTCAATCATTGTGGGGCAAATAAAGAGCAGTATGTCATGGATTTCTCAACACCCCTCCCTATATTGTTTTTTTTTGGTCAAAACATGTCAATTCAATAAAACAGCATTTCCAAAGGAGGTTTTGTTTTTACAAAGGAAAAGTTTTTGTTGTCAAATACTCAGTTATAACATTTTCAGAGGAAATAAATTTCTACCTTTTTGCCAGAAATACTTTTTCATTTTGAAATATAACTCTGTTTATTGAAGAAAAAAAAAAGACTAGTTTGTTCAAGATTCTTCTGTCATGAAGATTGTAAATATCTGAACGTACACCAGGGAAAAAAAAAAGTTTAAAAATCTTTTGTCAAAGCAGGAGCAGGCTGTCCTGGAGCTGCAGAGGGGCAGAGTGTGGAGAGCCCTGGCAGCGTTTAACCTCCCTGTGGGAATCAGTCAGGTCACCGAGGGGGACTCCACTTGGAGCAGCTGCTGGCACAGCCACCAGTCCCTGGGCTCTGCTGCCACACGATGTGGCTGCTGGGGACTGGGGCCAGCACATCCCCACTCCCAGGGACACTTCTGGAAGTGCTCACTCCCGTCCTGGCACCAGGCACTTGGCAGAGCCGTGGATTCCACGCTCCAGCTCCCACCCACCAAACTCTGGGAGAGGAAAAGCCCAGAGGCAGCTCTGGGGCTGAACGGGAATGAGCCCAGCCAGGATGGAGCTGGATGTGGCCAGCAGAGCTGCAGGACTCTTAATATCTGCATGCCAAAACAATTTAAACAAGCATTTGAACCCACTTACTTGCTTATTATAGTTTAATTTAGACAGTGTCAATATCTGGGACTAGCTCTGGGGATATTTTTAGAATTAAACTACCTAAAGAGAACATTCATCTAAGAAATCCATATGGCGGGAAAGAAGGGTAGAACTGCTAGCATGGAATAGTAAAATGTTCCTTTTCATAACTACTCTTCAACTTAAATGTCTCAAAATTTCATTTACTATCCTCATTTATCCTGGCCTAATTTTAAGACTGTTTTGTTTGGGGGGTTTGTTTGCTGGGTTTGGATTTTTATATTTATAGTCTATACAGACTATTCTGTGTTTGTACAGGGACAGAGGATTATATTGCTTTACAAGTCAGAGGTACAGCATGACACTCACTACTGGAAGTTCAAAATAATCTAGATTCAGAACTATCATAACTCACTGCTAAAGAGAATCTTTCAAAAATTTCAGTCCCCATCCCTTCAGGGAACATCAAAACCCTGTATTTCTCGATCAGACTTCATTATCCAGGTCATCATTTCAATTTATCAGTGCCTTGGGGTCTTTGGTATTCACAGCTAGGATGGTGTTATGTCCATCAATCACTAGGCTGTTTCCACATTCCCACTTTTCTTTCATCTTCTTCAGTCTTCAAAACAATCTCTAAAACTTTCCATGGGTGTGTATACTGGACACAGACACTCTTACTTCTGTCAGCTGTTACATGCTTGAAGTACAGGAACTGATCTGTACAAATTACAGGGGCCAAAAGAACTGTTTTCATTCTAGCTCCTATATATTATTATTTGTTTTAGGGAAGGGTTTAGAGATTTACCAGTGCCTCTTACAACTATGAGCCTGGCAAACAAAATAACAATGTATTTTTTTCTGGAAATCTTATTGTTCAGTCAAAAACTAAATGTTGCATGTTATGAACAGAAGTAAGGACCTGACAAAGCAAAGACTTAGTACTTCTTTTGCATCTTAGAAAACACAGGTCTGGCCAGAGGACTGAAAGCAGATTTAGACTAACAAAAGGCAGATTTTGAAGAAAGCCCTGAAGGAAAGGGCAGGAATAATTATTTAGAGTGAGTAGAAACCATAGAGCTGGCAAGAGGCTTTAAGGGAGGAGGGAGAAACTATCTGGATGATCCTGCTGCTTCTCTGTCTCTGTAAGGGGCAGTATAATCCTAGGATTGAAAATATGCATCACTAACCCCAAACCACCCCAAACTAAATATAGTACTGAAATAGAAAGAAAATTTTGAGCTCAAAACAGACGTAGCAGCCCTGAGACTACTGAATTTGTTGTACCAATTACCTGTCCACAATATTACATAGTCTCCAACCAAATATTATTAGTGTGGTTCTCAGAGCAATTCAGAGACACTGCTGCACTTCCTCAAATCATTTTTGGACGTCTCACCAAGGAGAATTCCAAGAGAATCATCATTCTTAAGGGTAAGGCACAGAGGGCAATTTGTTCATATGTTTTAGTACAATCTGGTTTTCAAAAATTTGTTTCTTCTTTCTGCATGTCTTTTTGCATCCAAATTTTTAGATTTGCTTAAAGGTAAGAAAAATCTTTGCACTTCTCAAAAACTGGCTTTTTTTTGTTCTTCTAAAAGAGCAAAAGAGGGTTTCTAGTACTCCACTAAACCAGGACTCAAGTCTGTTGGTCTGCAGGGAAAGAAGGCTGAGGCATCAAAATATTGCAGTTAGTGAATTTAATCTTTCTGATGCAATTAGTCTGCAATGCAATCTGATTAAATTTAAAGACTTGAACCTCAAGTCCAGTACTTCGGGTCAAGACATAAATAGACCAAGAGGATGAAAGAGAAGTCTGCTGTGGGCTTAAATGAGCCCTGAGCTCCACAGCTCAGGTTCAGATTTCTGAGGAATGCAAGCCAGGTGGATTGATTTAAAACAGCATTAAAAAACATCTGGAAAAGAAAAATATGTACATCAAAAAATAATCATGAGACAATCTTCTCAGTGTAAAATAGCTAGTGGAATGTGCGACATATAAAATAAGTTTCTGCACACATACCCACACTGCCACCATCAGCTTTGCTTTCTCATTTATTTAGGGGAACCTGTAATGGGCAAACAGGACCTTTCTCATGGATAACAGAAGAGGTGCCGAGCTGCTGGAGACTGCAACACTGCTGCAAAATAGAGGATGTGTTCATACGTGTTTGTGCAATGGACACTTGCTGTGCAATATTATCTTGTCTCTACAGATAAATTAGTTGCCTCATGCTCCTGCCAGCTTGATTTGTTTAGCCTTTACAGAGTACAGAATCCATGGAGTTTCTTGTGATTGAATCTCACGTAAAAGGTAAACCTGAGAGCTTATTCTACACTAAGCTATACATCCACCCAGGCAGCCAGAGCATTTGCTGACTTGATGATGAAAAGAAGGCTATAAAACATACTAGGGAAATCTTGAAACATCACTCACTTGACATAGCAATAAGAGCCCTGCATTAAGATGCAGAGCTGATTTCCGTGATCCATGAAATTGCCTGGATATTTAAGGCATTCTCAAACAGAAGCATGAAACTCACCCTCCATTCCTGGCACAAGGACACTGTGGGTTTTGGGTCCTCCAATAAAAAGAGAGCTCAAAATTGCAGAGATTAATAGTCTTTAAGGGAGGACCTAAAAACAATTTCCTTCCTTGCTCAAATAATTAAACATAAGTATTCAAAACCTCTTGAATGCTGAAAGGTGGTTTTGCTTGCTGACACACTGTTCAGGTGCCAGAGATGCTCTAGTTCTCTGCTGTGAGTGGTTCAAGAACCTCTCACAATAAAACAGTGTGTAATTCTGTGACCATCTTTGGAGGAGGACACTTGTTTCTCTCACGAATAGGTGACAGGGCTGGAATAGGAACAATAGGTGGAAAGCAATGAAAAATATTATAAAGCAATATATTACATTATTTTACGGTCTGAGACTTGGGACAGGATTCAGAATCCCTTACCATGTTTATATTTCCAGCTGCTAAAAGGTGAGAAAAGACCCATCTATACTTACAAATATTGGTAAATTGAGGGTCAGGTACAATTACTTCCAAGACCCCTCCAGTGAAAACACACAGGAAAGGGGGAATGAGGAAGGGCCATAAGCTTCCCTACAACATTGACCTGCAGGCTCTGCTACCTTAGATGCAAAGAGGAACAGAGAACAACTATAATGCAACTACAATTAGATCATGAACAGCTTCCCATTAGGTAACTAGAAAGGCTTTAATACAAAATGCACACACCAGCAGCTTTTACACCATCAAACGAGACATGTAGCACTGGAAGACAATCTTATCACTCATTTCTAGCCAAAATCACATGGAAAGGGTCCTCTCCTTTCAACCTGTTGCATACGCTGCACATATAATTCTCAGCATCTCCATTGCAAAGAAAGACCTGAGACTCATATTCAGGTTCAAGATTTTTCTTGTACATGCATTACCATTTCTTCTTGTGGACAAAGAAGGAAAATTCCTTCATCTTTTTCAGACTAAATTTCACAGTTTTTGTCTTCAGCTAGGCTGATAGCTCTTCTCATTTTGGAGTAAAATTTTGTACTGAGCAATTGAAAAGTCAATACTCTTTCCTGCTTCCTGTATTTCTGTTCCTCCATAGCACATACAGTAGTCTATATTTACACAGATATACAGAATTATACAAAATACAAAGGGAAAGGACTCTTGAAGCCATCTGGTATGTGACCCCATTCAAGGCAAAATCAGCTACACCTAATTAGCTCCTGAGATATGCTTGCCTACCCTACTTAAACAGTTTCCACAAACTCCCTTGGATATTTTTTGTGATGTTTTGCTATTTTTACTTCTAGAATGTTTTTCTAATGTTTGGTCTGTTCCAGAAATTTTAATTAAAGGCTTCCTCAGAGGAGACTGAATTATTGTGGCTTCTCATACATGAAAAAAAAAACAAAAAAAAACCAAATAAATCCACATCCAGAAACACGACACACTGAATTTAAGGTTCATAAATTATTTGTAGGTCACATAGGTGTTTCTTCAGACTTTGTGATTCGGAACAGTTTCAATGAAACCAGCTATTTATGTATCCACCCTATTGTTCACTTAAAAGAAGATCTTGATCACAGTAATTTCTTTCCTGATTGAAGTTTTGAAAGCTCTAAATTCTCTGCAGAAAATAGTTGTTGGCATTTTTGGATGATAAACATCCCAAAGCGATGATGATAAATTACGATGTTGCCCAGTGATGCAGAAAAGTAGAGAAATGTAAACTGATAACCTCTGATTTATGAATACACGCTCATTATTGCGAAATCTGGGGGTTCACAGTTGTAAGAACGGGTCATTTTCATCTCAGTGTTTATTCAAAGTGTAAGAAGGAGGCATGAAGGGTGGCTGCCATTTTGAAATAAGCACTTAATGTTCTTTGTTTCCAATACAAACACAAAGCAAAAGAGAACTTCCTGCCTTTTCAAGGCCTATATAAGCATTTGTTACTGTTCATAATCCCAGAAGATGGGAATTTTTAGATCTGACTTTGCTCATTCATATAAATAATTCTTCTCACATATAACCATTCCTATACAACTTTTCTTTACAGAAAGAAAAACACTTGTCCAAGATATTAAAATAAATCCTCAGAGTTTCTTCATAAATCGTATTGGTGATAGTAACCAAATTTACTTTGAAAGTATTTAAACTTATTATTTCACCCATAAACAGACACTGCCAGTGAAACCCACCCAGTGCAAAGTCATGAGTCAAGGAATCTGTTTTGTCAGAGTATAGAAATAAATCACGTTAAATTCCTTCATCCCATCCCAAGCTTGGTGAGATTTTAATTTCCTCTCTCTCCCTATTACCTCTCCATTAAATATTCAAAGCAGGCAGCAAAAGGGAGAAGGAAAAATAAGGTCAATCCAGAAAATTGGAAAAAAAGTAAAATATTCCTATCCGTCGTCATTTGGTTGCTACAGTTATCTTAATCAACTCAAACAGGTTTTCTGAGACATCTAATTTGATTTTACGAAGTGCTAACCCACATCCATATTTGACTTTCCTCTGATTCCAAATGTGAAAAATAGCTTTTATCTAATGTTGAGGCATATCATTGAACTACACATGCAATTGCATTTGCATTATGAGGCAGTGAAACATGGCTGGAGAGACATCTTGGATGTTATCTACGTTATTACTCAAGTGGAGAATATAATCATAAATCTTTCTCTTCCCTTCCATCCTCCCACCTTTTTTTTTGGAAGTACACTTAAAATCTGGTTTTTATCTTCACTGGGTCCATTACATTTGAACTTCAGTAACAAGAATGTGATATGAATATGTTGAGAGAAAGCAGACACAAAAGGTATATTTTCATAATGTGGTTCAGTTTAACTGTTCCTATAATTAGCTACAACTCATTAGGCAATAAACAGAAAAACAAAGAGATCATGAATGGAAGGGCAATATTTTTTCCATAAAACAAACAAAAAACTAAACCAGATGCCTCTTTCATGAGGCTTTCCTTGCATAAATACACCCAGCAGCTTAGAAAAGATATTTTCTGGATTGAAAATTTTGGCTAGGAAGAAAACCTGTCAACATTATCTTGTGCAATTTCAATAAAAAGTATTTACTGCTATTGTACACTTGGGATTTTTTTTATCTCAAGGATAAAGTAACAATACAGCAATGGATTGCAGATGATGAGCTTTGATCTTTTATTAGTTCTTATAATTGTGTCTTAATTTGTATTCTGCATAATAAGCACTCACCTTCACCGTTTGTCCAGCTTCAGGGCCATCCTGCAAGCAAAGGGAAAAGTCTCAGGTTAGAGGATCCAACAAGGATCACACAGGAATTCAGAAATCTTACTCAATAATCATATACATAAATTACACTGTCTGTTAAATTAGCATATTTTTCCTGAGGACCATTCAACACTAAGTTTTTAGACAAAGCTCCTTTCCATATCAGACCTCAGCAAAGTGGGAAGCCATCTCACATCACAAAACAACAGTTTCTATTTTTCATTTTTTCAGATTATATTTTCAATAGCTAGCAATATATTTCTGATCCTTGTGAACATAAAATCACATGTGGAAGTAAGAATTTAATCAAAGTATGCTTGCTTAAATTCTGATTCTAATGAATGGGCTTAGTCTCCTGGTTTTCTTTAAACAGAATTCCTTTTTAGTATAAAAACACCCAGCACAAACAACTGAAAGGTCAGAATTTATAATGTATTTACAGGGCTACAGCTCTCTGCCTGCATATAAATAGCTGTGAGGAGGGATCACCTATCTCAAGTATACGCAGTGGGTTATGTGTGGAACCCTGCAAACACTTCTTTGAAGGAAGAATATCTCCTGAAATACTCACAAACAAGCACAGGATTTGAGAGTGTTTGCTGGCTTTATCCAAGGTTTTGCAGTTATTAATTAATCACACTTTCCCGCTGCTTTCCTTTTTAGATTTTTCAATGGCAAACTGGGAAGACTGCAATGCAGTTATTTGGCTCCTTGTTTTTTATTACTGTTATTTTGCATTTATTGCCCCTTTAAGTTCCAATGTCCTTTTGTGATTGGACTAGGGAAAAAGGCTGAAAGCTTGATAAAACAAACCATTAAACCTTTCTTAGCTGACTGGTTTACAAACCTGGATGGAAAAGGTGAGTGAGGTGCCACAGAAGTGTTTCTCCACCACATTTCCAACCCTTTGTGCCGTACAGAACAAATCCGCCACTTCCTCGGGACGCAGGTCACGGAAACGCTCCACCGGCCGCAGGGGACACACAAGGACATCTGAAGGTGGCAGTGTCAAGGCACAAACACAAATCTGAGTGGTCCAGAAGAACTGTCTCAATCCCCAGCCTGTTCTGATCACCCTTGGATCGCCTGAGCTCTTCCTCGCTCAGCAAGATACAGCAAGAGCATCAAAAACATGGGGCTAATTACAGGGAATTATATGATGCTTTGTTCAGAATTCTTTTCCTCAAATCCCTCAGATATGGGCAAAAATGACCATGGCTCTTGTGCTATCCTGAGACATTTAAGGGAAAGCAAATTTTTCACAGATTCAAATTTACCATCTGAATGGAGAAATGCTGGTATTTTTCTCCTTTGAAAGTCAGAGACGTTTTCTTTTGTGAATAAAAATGGGGAAAAGCCAAAGAAATTTAAGAGGGCTTTGGATGTGTTGTCTGAGACAGCAGTTTTACAATGCTTTTCCCCATATGGGATATATATTTCTGAAAATCTTGATCTTACAGCTCTAGTTTTAGGCACCTAAATATGACAAGCTGGCACTATGCTGATCATAGCAGATCACTTATTTCTACACATTATTTCAATTCACAAGGAATGCTCACCTGTTGTAACTACAATGTGTTTTTAAAAATATATTAAGATAATTAAGAGTATTTCCTTTTAAGCACAGTGCTCACAACCTTGTAAATATACTTTGATTTAATTCTACCTTGGTGACTGTGATTTGAGAGTCAGTGAAATGAAACTATAAAGTAAATAATGGAAGTACACAGACACTGCTCACAGTCATCCAATCTGCTGTGTTCACAGTAATTAATAATTGCTATGATTCCTCACTTGAAAGTCAATTATGTAACATTATTAATATGGTCCAGAATCCTTAGCAGAGCCTCAGTTGTGTAGATTCAACAAGCAAGTACCTGATTCTCATTTCAATTCCCTGCAGACAGGATTCTTTGCTGACTTACAGAATAGAATTTGCAAAATGAAGACCTGAAAGTAACCTTTAACACCATTTGAACTTTCATGACCAAAGGCTACGAAAATTATTTTTTTTCCAGTATTAAAATAAGTGTTCAAAGGACTATTTGAAGAAAATTATGTTCCATGCCATTGTATTACAGTCATCTTTATTTTTAATGCATCTTGAAGCCTGCAGGTATTCAGGAATATTCTCCATAATCCAGGAAAGGTAACTAGGAGCTGCTCTGCAGTTAACAGGTTCACAAAAAGGTTACATCAACCTGATTGTCAAGAACTGTGTGAGATATTTGAAATAAGGAGAGATTATTACATGTGAAAGATCAATTATTTCTATAAGCACAGAGACAACATGCTTACATACACCAAAGTTATATTATAAGAATCACACTTATCATTCTGATAGGAGAGAAAACCAGACATTTTCTAAAAGTAAAGATGTAGTGGCAGATTTTGATCATTTTTCAAAATCCAGATGAGGACAGACAAGTCTGTAATGGATATTTGCTAAAGTGGGAGCAGAATTGAGCAAGCTCTACCTGTAGCAGCTCCCAAAAGAAGAG
Organism: Phainopepla nitens; assembly: GCA_013400175.1. Classification (NCBI taxonomy): domain Eukaryota; kingdom Metazoa; phylum Chordata; class Aves; order Passeriformes; family Bombycillidae; genus Phainopepla; species Phainopepla nitens. Next base: position 887,264 of record VXBQ01008798.1, on the reverse strand, counting down.
GATAAGACTGGTCCCAGCTGTGGGTGGTAATCTGCTTTAAAAATCTGTCTCAGGATTTTTTGTAAAGAATCAGTAATGCCACCACTACTCTTTGCTTGTTACAACATATGGTATTAACATTTAAGAAACAAGAAAAATGTATTTAGAAAGCAAGTATTTGGAAACAAAACAATCCTGGATGGGAACAAAAATCCTAGTTTTGTGGGGTTTTAGTTCTGCAGTGCTGTGTCCCTTGGTAAACTACCAGGCATAGTAAACCCCTAGTAATTCATTTGTGCCTTCCCAGTGCATTGTACAAAGCACATCCATAAAGGATGCTATTGGCTAAACTTGGGGTCCAAGGGAAGAGCTGCAAAGTTGACTGGCAGACCCGATTTCCATACCAGGAATAAAGGAATAGAAAAACTAATTAATTTTATTCATAAAAAGGAAATCCATGTCAACACTAAAACAGGAAAAAGGACATTTGTTTAATCTGAGTTCATTTTTCAAAAGGAGAGAAGGGAAGCTTGTACCCTTAGGGCATCTGATACTTAAGTAGATAATTATCCTTCTTCTGCAGCACTGCTTTATTATCATGGCTCAATGAACCATTTATAAATGAAGAATTTCCCCTCACTTACCTCTAGCAAAACTGCTGCTTACATTAAGACAAGTTTCCTTTTCTCCTTTTGAATTTTCCCCAGCAGTGTCTCGCTCTCTCAGACTCATACACGTCTCACCAGCAACTGTTTGTTCTCTACTTAGCTCAGGGCCACAGCCACAATTTTTCCATTGATGATGGTTTCTACAATCTGATGTTAGTGCTGTTTGCCACTGCAATGGGTTGTGGAAAACAGGAGTTAAACAGTTCTTGGGAAAGCTGTTTTTTGCATGGCACATCACAGAGGGAGTGAGGGCTGGTTCTGATCAAGACAGGACAGGTTTTCTCTAAATTTTGTCACTAATCTGCACTGTCACTTCACAAGTTCTCTGTGTCTCTCTTTGTCTCTCCACTTCCACACATCATCTGTCTTATCTGCTTAGACAGAATTTTCCAGCTGGTGCAGTGGAGGTTTCTTATTAACCATGAACCTGTCTGCTCATGTGGGGCCACCACTGCTCCTGCAGTACCTAATGCTGCACCCATGGTATTCTGCAAAAAGGACTTGCACTTCCTCCTTACATTACCAAAACTCATTTATAACTCAAACTAGATTTTAGCTATATTTCTGTCTTTGAATTTGATAAATAATTCAAAGGCACAATCACAGAATGGAGCATCTTTTCTGAACTTTCCATCATTTCAAAATAATTCTACAAAGAATAAAGGCAGAAATTCTGATTCAGAGCTAAATTAACATGAGAATGTAATTAGGACAACATTCAAGTTATATTTAACTATGAATATATTAAAAGGAAAATGTTAGAATGAATTCATGAATTTGAGGTCATTAGGGAAACAACCCTCCACTGCAAATTTAAATCATAGCTTTTAACTACAATTTTTGACACTAGGATAGTTTTTAATTTTATATCTGGTCAGATTTTAAGCTGTACACCTGCTCTTTTCACTAAGTCTAAAATTAGATAAACTGCTCATTACTTACTACAACATCCCACTGTAAACACTGCTATGAAACCACTTCAGGTGGCTATGTATTAAAAACGTGAGAGAAAGTGAGTCTGTGCTTATGCTTATGTGCAATTACTCCTTAGACTGAAGCATCTACTGCCATCTGAGATGCCTCAGGGCATCCAGCTGCCACTCCAGAAGGGCAGGAGTCTCCCATATGCCCAATGTCATCACTGCCAGTCAGGTGGGAAGGCTGAGTCATCCTGGGATCTCTGAAATGGCCATAGGTGCCTATGCTTGGAGAAGAGCCCCACTTGAACAGAGGGGCTCAGCAGGACAAGGTGCTGCTTCCCAGCACAGACCTGCTGCAACACTGATGACAGCATTCTGCCTTCAGAAAGTTTGAACTTTGTCTTTCGTTGCTCTAAACACTATAATTAATATTTTTTTTTATTTCTTCATTCATTCTAAACTGCTACTGATTGATGAAGTTTCTATTTTTAAGCTTCCATGTGCACAGCTGTTATTTCTTTCAAGTTCTCTGAGTCAGTCGACATCACTAGAGCACATGCAATTTAATATGTCAGCTTCTCCATTTTAAGGAGTGAAAAACCTTTACACCCTATTATAATCTGTAACAACACATTTCTCTCTCTTAATCTTGCAGAAGTCTCTCAACAGCCTTACTTCTCTCCCTAATACCTAAATATGCATACTCAAATCAATACACAAACCCTCACACACACACGAAAAGCTCAATTTATGATTCCTTTAAAAGCTAGGAATGTCAGTATTTTTCAGATTACCAAGAGACAGTAGCCTAAAACTCCAGGTATTTTAGTGAAAATTTAATGCACTAAAGACCATGAACCCTTCCATAATTCAAATTAACAGCCTGTTGGTCTGTTAAGATAGTAATCTGTTTGGAAAAGCTGTGGCCAAGCAAGTGGGGTCCAAGTTCCTGAACAGCTGCAGCACAAGGATGCTGGACCCCACGTGTGCCACCTCTCAGCCCTCTCCAGCCCCTCTGCACACCCCTGGTAAATCTCTTTTGTTTCCCATTGCCCTTTGAGGCCATGAGAGCTGGAGCCCTTTGAGATGGGCACTCAGAGACATTGTCTGTGATGTTGTTCCAGTGGGCACCTGACACTGCCAAAGACGTTTAAAAAAAAAAAAAAATCCCCCTTGGGCACGTGTGGATTGAAGTATGTGCTCACCCTGGGGATTTTAGGGCACCACTGAAAGGTGAGCATGTGATAACTGCATATTGACTTTAAGCTGACTGGAGAGAGAAGACTCAGATTCTACAAGAAAATCAAATCAAAACTCGTGGCCAACATCTGCATGGTGACCACTTCAAATGTAATTTTCCTTCTACTAATACACACAGAGTGGAGGCTGAAATTCAAAGGCTCAGCAGTATTTTTTATTTGCTTTATATGGATCTTGACTTAGAAGCCTAAATTATTCTAATTGTGTATTTAAGGCCTAGGCCAGGCTCTATGTTTGCTTCAATGGGACTCCACTCAACCCCACAAAGTGCCTATTATAAATTTTCACACATAACTATCAAGGTTCTGTAGTTCTACATGTTCAGTAGTTCTGAAATGTTGGAAAAATGGCCTTTGGGGGGTCAAAAAAAGAAAGAAAACCAAAAAAAAAAAAAAAAAGAAACCCCAAAGAGGTTAAAATTCCTTTTATGTGACAAGCTTTAGAGCTGAACACAGCTTTTTCCTGGTTAAGTCCATTAATTTGCTATATAGAAACATACTTTCAGTTTTGACTCTTGTCTTATTCCTGAATTTGAACTTCAAACAGAACAATTCAAAGCTTTAAAGAGGAAAAAATTAAAGGCTCTACAGGTACTGACACTCTAACAATAAGAATAAAGTTCTTTTTTTTCTCTTTGTCTTTTTGAGAAACCACTTAAAAACATTAAAATTGACAGGTTTTCTTAATGTGTGAGGCCTTAAAAGAACAAAATACAAGGGGAAAAAGGCAAAATATCTAAAAGTGAAAGGGTAATTGCTACTTTATGAAGCTCCTGGGTTTCACCAATATTGTTAGCTTTCTACACCATTTGTTATAAAATTTTTTAACTTAGGAAAATTATTTATTTTCAATGTGTAACACAGTCAGGAATTCATAGCTCACATTAGAATAGAAACACTTCCTGTTTCTTTAAAAAGTCTTCCTTCTCACAAGAGGGAGTGCAAGAATCAATGTCTAAAAAAACAACAAACCCAGAACCCCCCACAAAAAACAACCAAAGACATATTTTAACAATGAAAAGTAGAAGTTAAAATCTCCAAAAGATTTAAAAAATTTAAATATCTATGTTTAGCATTCTAGGTTTTTTACATAAAAATACTTTAGTTAGTACTAAAAATTTTACTTAATTATTTAATTTTGGGAAACACCTCAAAAACTACTTTTTCATTAATATTTTGGTTTTGACTAATTGGTTTCCATTAAAAAAAAAACTGTCCCAAACTATAGAGACTTAATACAGACACTTAAATATTCCTGCATGCATTTCATAAGCTTCGGTCAGTAACTTAAAGCACAGCAGCCTCTGCTCTCCCTCCAAGCAGAAAACATCCCAAGCATTCACAGACCAATCCCCACCAGGGGCTCCTGCCTTGGAAATCAGGGCTGTGCTCATTTTAGGATTCATACAGATTAGATACTACCACCATCTCTTGGTACCAGTGGGAAGAACTTGATGGACATGAGAAGATGCCCATCAGGAGGCTGCTCAAGGGCCAGCCCAGCCCTCACTGAGCAGGGAGGACAATGCCTTGGGTGGGTGCTGGGAGCTCAGGGACCAGAAGAACCAGCTGCAGAAAACTGGAATAAATGATTATTTCCAACTATTTCATGGGTCTGGATGAAAGAACCCTTCTGCAGAGCCATAAGCTGATGGGAATGTAGAAATAATGCGCCGTGGGGGGCAGAGGGAGGGATTATTCCTTTCTTACACTGTTTTACATGAATTTGCATCAAGTGCCCCAAGCAGAGAGAATCACTCAGACAAAGCTTCAGGTATTAAAACTCACCACATTGTCTGTCCCCAGATTCAGCTGAGGAGTGTGGGCAGGGATATCAAATTCATCATTGCATCTAAGCAGAAGTTTTCTTTGTTCAAAGCTCTAATTGCTAAGAGAAAGAAGTCCCAGAGCAGTGAAAAAACACAGGAGAATGCATGACTAATAAAATTAATATAACTGAAAAACAACTGCCAGTCATTTATCTTTTTTCTGCCCTTGAACAATTCTTCAAATTTTGAAGGCTATGGGAGCAATTTCTCCATGTGAGGAAAACAATAATGGTTTCACAGATGCTGCCTGTAGGAGGAGTTAAGAAGGAAGAGAACACTGAAATAGCACACGCACGTACACACAGAGGGCATCAAAAAGCCTTTAAAAATTAATCAAATGCATCTTTTGCTTCATTACAACAATATGTCAAGGCACCCATTGAGTTTCCAGTAAACTCACAGAATTAGGATATCCATAAACCTGTAGCAATGCAAAACATGAGGTTTCCCCCAGCCCAGAACAAGCCTCATTCAATAGGATGGAGAGACTGACTTTAGGAAGGAAATCTGTAGAGGTATTTGGATTAAGAGTGGGCATCTCATAATAGGAAAACATGTAGGAGAACTCTTTAGTGGATTTTACATGCAGAATTGTATTTAAATATATGTTGTAGGAGTGCTTTGGTACAATAGGGGAAATAGTACATCACAGAGTTTGCAAGTTTGGGCTTGAACAATAAAAATGACTAAGAACCAATGTCAATGCAATAAAGTTCAATAAAAACTTAAAAATTGCTTCAGACTATTAAACCCACATACAAGGTTTTTTTATATTGCTCTGCCACATAGTAGCATTAATAAAAAAGCCATTAAGATAAGACAAATAATCTAAATAATTTGGTCTTGATAAGGCAGCTCAGTACATATTTACACTAATGCAGACGACGAGATTTATGCAATATATCAGAGAACTAGTGGTTCCACTAGAACAAAGAGCAATCACTGCAAATCTTTGACATGGATCTCTCCACACTATGATAAGTACACTCTTTGAAGTCCACATTGCAGCTTTTATACAGAGGCTTTTTTAATTCTACTTGCTCTTCTCACTCCACTGAAACAACTTAAAATAAATTTTCATGTAAGGGAAACATGCAATAAGTCCCAAGAAACGAATAAACATTAGTTTACTTTTAAAACAAATACATCTAATTTAAATATAGATATGGTGTATATTCTGAATCTTGCTAGATAGCACAGCAAAGTACAAAGTCCTGCCACACAAAGTACGGTGACTCCACAAGACACAGGGCCACAGTGGGGAAATGCGAGATCCAGAACTGCTCACTTTTCATTTAAACAAGTCTTTCATATATTTGATATTCCCTTTAAATGCCTTTAGGGTATGTCAAGTAGGTCAACGAAAAGCTCAGTTCCTCATAGCAAGTGGTATTTTACTGCAGGATTTGTCCTTTTCTGCTGGCTCCTGGCCTCAGGGACAGCCTCGGGCAGTAGCAGGTACCTAAGTGGAACCACAGTGAGAGCAGCTGAGGGAGAGTTTGTGGCTCAGAAACACACCTCTGATCCAAGTCTCATTTGGTGGAAATTTACTCAACATCAAAACTTACATTTGTAACAGGAAACATGACCACATTCTTACAGCCACATCAAGCTTCAGATCTTGGAAGGCCCAAAAGCAATAAGTAACCAGTGAGCAACAGAGAAATGCAGAAGTCCCAATATAGAAGGATGTCATCTGTGACTGCTGTGATGCTCTGAGATCCCATGAAGAAATCCTGCTGTACAGCAACCTATTCCAGCTAAGAACTACATCTGTACTGCTCCAGCTGATATATCCTTTTTCTAAATGGATGACAAAACTGGTCACAATTACATGAAGCTATTGATACACCTATAGCAATTATAAATGTACAAGACCACTGAAATAAACAGCCATGCCCAAAGCTGACAGCTGAGACCAAACAACATTTGGGGTGCAACAGTCAAAAAGCAGGGTTTTGGCCTAAATATTGGAGCAATGGCATTTGCCATAGCAACTGATATGTTCATGCAAAGCTGCTCAGCAGCTACAAGTCTTGTCCAAATGATCTGCACCATCAGAAAAATCCAATTTACCAAAATAACCCTGCTGGAATTGCAACATGCCATTGCAATGCCTCATTTCAAACAAAGACACTGAGATCATGATCCAATTCCTCCACCTGAGAATAAAATACAACTTGTGAGAAAATGCTTCAGCATTTGGTCTTAAGGCTGCAGCACCACGATATTCAAAAACTAATGTGATCATTATGAAGCTATATTCTAGTTCATGACTCAGGAGCCATAATGAGGGAATAATTAATTACTAAATATTAGTTATGAAAAATTTACTTTATTGAAATTTATTGGATGCCATATACCAGACAATAAGTTTTCCTGGAAACAAGGTTTTACCTGGTAGAAAGTTACCACAGAATGTGAGAATCAAGGTTTTCTAGAAACCATAAGCATTATTGACATTTTTGTCTATGGCACTTGAAAGTACAATCTTTTTTTCTGTTCTTAGTTGGTGACAGTAGTAAATGAATCTGATTAATATTTGGTGAATCTCCCTGGCAATTTCTCTCACCTAAATTTGAAGGCAGCTTGGTTTGACCAGAGTAAACTAGTGGATCTGGGAGTGTGAAAAGCCAGCTCTTTAATGGCAGTGTTGAAGTACTTTGCTGCTTAAGAAATTTCATTCCATCCTCTTCTGTTTTCTCCAAAGTTATGGCAAGGAAAGTCTTGTTAGACCTGCAGCTGGAGAAGTTGGTAACAGCTCTACTTCCTCCAAATATCTCTCAATGCAGATCATGAAGAGCTTTCCATGTACGCTTTGTAGCTCTGCACTAACTTTATGCTGAACAGCACAGAAAAAGACAAACCTGAAGGAGCACTGTAGTGGCAGAGCTACTGTGCCTTCATTCCACAACCAGTGAAGCAGCAGCTGGAGCAATGCAGTACAAGATCAATTACCACAGTATCACAGGGGACAACGAATATGTTTGGATAACCAAGGTTTCAGGTAATTAAGGTAATTTTGAGTGTAATTTATAGATAATGAGAAACATGAATAACAGGGAGTTTTGGAAAACTGAATTCAGATAACACAGGCTATCTTAGACTAAGTGTATTCCTCTAAGAATATTGCAATGTACGCTGGGATTTTCAAAGTTTTTAAATGGACTAAACCACCTGACTCCCATTAATTTCTAGGATTGGTTTTCCACCTGGTTCTGTTAGGGCATTCAGAAAACTGCCCCAATTAAAGTCAATGGAGGGATGTGTTTGCTTTAAACTGGAAGTGCTTATGACATATTTTAATAGTTAGTTATTGAAATTGCATCTAAAGCAACAGGATAAGCTATGCTGTTCTAAGGAACTATTCCATGAGAGTAGGATGAGCCTAAATTACTACACCCCTTGCAGGAATGGCTTAGCCCTCTGTAAAAGCATCAGCATCTTTAGAAACAGTCCAAAAGATGAGAGAATCTTCTGTCTCCCTTGTGAAAGAGCCGTTCACCACACTTGCATGACAGAGAGGCAAACCATAATATCTCTGCCCTGCAATATCACATATTTGATGTGATAAATGTCCCAGTTTATTTTTATCAGCTCCTTTGAATGCTTAAAATTGCAAAGTCCATGATAACGGATGTGTATCTCTATTGCATTGGCACTGTTGAAGTGGATGTAGTGGAAAAATTACTTTCCAAGTAAGAGAGTTGATGACTGGTTTTGTAAATGTACTTTTCTTTGCTTTTTAGCAGGACCACTGAAAGCAACCCTGTTAACACCTGAAGGAGCTCTGCAGCATTCACCAGAGAAGCCCAGGTGCACACACACCCCTCTGTGTGTCAGGAGACAGGCTGTGACCCTTACAAACATTAATAGCTGGATGACAAGGACACTGAAAGGGTAAACGAGGGAAAGGCAAGTGGGGGCTGATAGAGGTACTTCAAAAGGGAAAGGGATAGAGCAATAGTCTCTTCTGTAGTTTATGTCTCTGGGGATTAAAACAATGAGTGCAGCTAAGCAGGGAATCAGCCCTCACTCAGCTGCAGTAGAGAGAAAGGTGGGGTGGAAATATCAAAGACCCTGTGTAGCTTTAAGCAGAGACTAAGAGGTAGCTCAACATGAAAAGAAATTATTTTAAGCCACTATTCTTCAGCTACTTAATTTTGACAACTTATTTCATACCTGCTTTAACACAAAAAGCTTGGTGTTGATGAGAAGGTTCACAGAGAGTGTGTATGTCAGGACAAAATGCTCCCAAAGGTGCATTTTTCTTCACCTGCCAGGTGAGTCAGTTTTGAGAAAGTCATACTTAAGGGCTGAGAAAATGCAAAACAGATGTAGACTACATCTTCAACATGAAACTATCTGTACAAAGCACTCCTTTTAATAAAGAATAAAACTCAAGCAGAGATGGTAAAACACAGCTTACAAAGCACTCAAGAGAATGAAAGCTATAAAGGAGGAGGGAATCAGAAAGTAGGTCTCCTTCCTGTTTTTCACTTGCATAATGAGCTCTCTTGGATAAGGACAACAGGGCCCTGTGTCATGATTGCCTCTGTAGATGCTGTTCTAATACTGTTATTGTCATTAATGCACATTGTTCCCAGCTCTGCTGAATCGCTACGCAGTGCACGGTACATAAATTCATACTCTCATCCAGGACTCCTGCAATATTCAAGAACATGGGAATGAAGAAGACAAACTAGCAGCTTAACTGAATAACCTTATTTTGTGTGAGTGTCATCTGAAACCATTACTTTAATGTGATTATCTGTTTTTATTATTTCCTTTCTGAGGACTTGGAATAAAGACACAACTGAGACTCTCTTAGACACGGTCACTGGCATCATTACAGTCTTTCTACTGTCAGCAGCAGAGATCTGATCTGTAAATCAAGTTAGACTGTAAGGGCTACTGAAAAGCAAGCACTCTTTATCATCCTATTACATACCCAAGCTACTGCTTCCTCTGGCTCACTGAGAAAAACAGACTGTTTTAGTTCCTTTACATAACCAGAGGAGTTCTTAATGCACAGATTATTGACTTAGTGGAGTTTTATCATGTCCCAGTGTACCAGGGGATTTTTAATCCAGGACTTATTTACATGATCTATTTTCATGGCTCTTTTTATTGTTACAGTCTGTCATTATAATGATTTGCAAATCCAGAACAGTGTATGCTTAGCTCCTTAACAGGTGCTCATGGAGGAGATGGGGGGGAAGAAGGCATCTCCCCCCTCTCATCTGCCCTCTGTAAGGGCCAAGCCCCACCACATGCAGCACCACAAAATGCTCTCAGGGCTGTGTGCAGCAGGAGCTGGCTTGGCTCTGTGCCCACAGGAGCATTTCCACATTAGCCCATCACCTCCACGAAAGCAGCAGGGTGCAGATCCTCCTGTGCCGGTCTCAGCAGCAGTCAGCCATTGTGGAGAGGCACAGAAATGCACATGCTCTTGAGGAGCTAAAAATGGTCTAAAAATGTCTAAAAATGGTCTCCTGCATGACATCAGTTTCTTGTAAAAGCCACTGATGATTTCTTCCTTTGTTGATACTACTGAAAGTAGCCAAGGATGTTCATGCCTAGTACAGGGTCACTTCTGGGAAAAACAAATGCTCCAAAGCAAAGGGGCAGTGTCACAAAAGCTGCAAGGAGAGACCCTGAATGACTTGCAGCTGTGAGATCAACAGAAAAATCAACGGTACAAGGGGTATGAAAGGATGTTTGCAGAGGTGAAATCTTCTGTGTTTACAATTGGTTTCTGCTCCACAGACTCAAAACTGCTCTCCTTCCTTCCACTCTCTTCTCCACTTTATTGCATAGGTCCAGATGGAAACATCCACATGAACCTCAATACCTGCAGTCCCTATAAGTGCTGTATAGTGTGAGGTTTTCAGATACTTTAGGCTGATATCCATTAAGGCAAGCATCTCATTTTATGGCCCTACAACCCTTACATCTTACCTCACCCTCAGGAGTAGATATTTCCCTTTCTACTGCTGGAACCAGTGGGACAATCTGCAAGATCCCTGTGCACTCCAAATTAATCTCAGACCTAAAATTCTCACTGGAGCCAGATCTGACTAGCTGTTAGAACTCCACAGTGTGTCTACATATCCCCAAAGATTTGGGCTGTGATCTTTGGTTTGGAACTCTCTATGTTACCATAATACGAGCTGATAACAACAATATGTCACTACACTTACTGCCAGTAGACAGTTCTCTGGAGGGAAGAAAAAAAATTGTTTAAATCTGACATGCTATCAGTGTTAAAAGAGAAAGTAAATATATGCCAAAAACAAGCAAACAAACAAACAAAAAATCCAGCAAAGAAAGATTACAGTATTCCAACTGCATCCTTGATATTAGGGAGAAATTTGATATTGAATTTGGTATCTGCAAATGAATTTCCAGATCTCTGTGTTTCTTCCCTAAATTACAAGCAGACAGCATATCTTGGGGGTTTATGATCACCATCAAAGCCATCTTGCTGAGAAATGTGAATTTCTTTCTCTTTCTGAAGGTCACAAAGTTGATATCCCATATCTAGGAGCTGAAAGAGCAGGAACATTTGGTATTCCTCCAAACGAAAGCATCACCACTGTCATTTGTTCAGTTTCCCCTTGCTAAGCTGCTGGATGTGAATCACTCAGCAGCCTCCCAACGTCAGTGATGGCTGTGTGTAGTTGGAGAGCTCAGTCTTGCAAAAGGGATGTGCAGCTTGTGGCTCTGGAAATTAAACACGTTCTCTACAGAGTCCCCTTGAATTTGGAGTCTGCATTTAACATTCAGCCCCATGCTGATCCTTACCACTGGTGTGAAAAACACTTGATTTTTCCCTGGGCTTTACATTACTATCTTAGGATTCTTATCAGGCCACTCAGAAACTGGTGGCATAGTCATTCCTGGCTGCATGTCACTGATACAGAATGGAAGACACAAGAGATGCCTAAGCATAAGCAAGCAAACTGCAATATAACTAAAAAAGGCAGAAAACACTGTGGGTTTTTTTTGTTATTTATAGGGACTTCAAAGTTCTCCTCAGTTATAAATCATTCTGAGCTACCAGTCTGCCTAAGGATGGCTGTGCTTTTGAAGGTGAAAGCTTGAAGATCAGACCTTGGGTGATAAAAAAGAATGTTGGTTCCACTACAGACAAATTTGATTGCAGAGGAGATAAAATGGTGTCCAAGAATAGGATAGATTAGGCTGAGATGTTTTTGCCATGCAACCAGTCATCAAGAGATAAAAGTGCTTCTACAGGGTAGATTTTCAGTAGGAGAGAATTAAACTCTCTTAAACCTTATGTCCCATTGGAAAGAGTAAATAAAATTTCCATTTGACTGCCACTTTCTTAGGACAGTTGATTAGAATAGAAAGTTAATGAATAAAACCCCCAACCTTTTAAAGCTTAAACTCAAAAAAAAAATTTAAACCAATAGTGAAAAATTTAAAAAACTCCTTGCAGCCATGATGCCAGATCAAATTATATTTGTACTACTAATTTACATGTGCAAGATAAGCAAATTTATGAGTGGAGATGAGAAGCCAAAGAATTGTAAGAGGTAAGGGAAATTGTTCTATAGCAAAACATGCTTAGGCTGTCCTCAAAAAAGGAACCAACAAGCAATTTAATGTTCTTTCAGTATCTTCTGTTCCAGAAGCAGCTCATCAGGATGCGTATGAAAAAAAAAGAGGACTGGCTCATAAAACTTTCAGACAACCTATGTTTAGAAATCATTAAAAAAACAACAGCAGCAACAAAAAAAATCAGCCTTTTCCTGGAAGAAAAGGATTTGTATGCAAATATACCCCAACATTTGTCACAAAAACTAAAGGATTTTGAAGAGAGAGTAGTTTTTTTGAATATAGTTTATCACTACTTTGATGAAATGACATGCCAGCTGCAAGGTTGCTGCTGTCTCCTTTAATAGCAATTAGGAGGCTGGGAAATGGAGCTGTAGCTTGTGCTCACAGGCAGAGCTGACACTACATATGTAGCACAATCCTGACACCTAAACATCCAGTGGCAGCAGCCAAGACATCAAGAGGCCCACACTTGGAAGTAAAACACTGCTCTTACTGGCGAACCTCTATGACCTGAGGTACTACAAAATGCATGAAACACTCAGTATCACTTGTAATAATTTAATGTTTTCCAGTGGGAGGAGGAATGGGGAAGCGACGTTTGAATAAAGCTAAAAGCAAACTCTGCTGCTGAGAAAGAATGGTCTGACTCGTTTTGCTTTACACGCTTTAATTTTCTTTCAGTTTGTTCAGAAGAGTGTGTTTGGACAATTTCACCTGGACCCTCCAGCCAGCTAGGACTGAGCAGGAAAGAAGCACCAGGAGTTACATTTGGTAGCCATGCCTCCCTCCTCAAGGCCCAGGGAAGGGATGAGCCTTCCAGCACACTTTAAAGGTCAACAGGAGCAGACAGAGCTCAAAGCCATGGGGCCCACTTAGAGAACGCCTTGAGAGCAACTCTGTCTTACAGATTTTAGATTTGGAAACATTCGGCAGCAAATCACACCTCTGCATTTTCATCTGCACTTACAGAAATCCTAAAATAATGAAATTCTGCAAGGAGGAGCTCCCTCCTTGAGTAATTTTGCCCTCAAAAAGTACTGGAACGTTCAAAAGCCTTGCTCAGACTTAGAAAACTATCCCCACTTCCAGATGCTATCACCACTGCTCTGCAATAGTCAATTGCTAATTGATTTCCTTTAAACCTGTGGAAGCTATAGATATATAGATGTGTACGTGCATCGAAACTCAAAGCGTATTTCCTTGTTCAGAACTCCAATATCAAAACATCTCCAATCTCCCCAAGTGTGCTCTAGGACAACCTACAGGACGAAAGGAAATCAGTTTCAACAAAGCAGGAGAGATTTCTAGTGTAATGAACACCTTAAAATATAATTTTTAAAATTATCTTCTTCCCTTAGCTCACAAAGCCACATGATTGTGTTTTGGAGGATGACATTTCTGAGACTGCCCCTGATCTATGGAAAAACTCCCCAAACTTACCAAGAACTAAAACTCTCTCTTGGAGGTTGAGCTTATGTGCCAGCACGTTCACACCTGCTTCCTCTGCATGCTGTAAACATTTTCCAGAAATAAAAGTCCTAATAGGTGAAGGCTAAAGTCATTAAACATAATTTTGAATGCATCAGAGAACAAAGTGTTCCCACGCTGGCAAATGCTATGCAATAGAACAGATCTGCACATAATGGCAAGCAAAACATTGTAGAAACAGATGTCAGAAAAATTATTTACCTTGATTCAGATTCTTAAAGGAGAAGGATTTCAAAATATTTTTCTGAAACATGGCTTAACACTGATGGGCAAGAGGCTGGGCTGAGCAGCCGGGACGTTTGCAGCCCTTTCTCCCACACCACCTGCGTAGGTGGGAGCGCATCGGGATCGCTTCCCCTGCCCCGGGCACACCAAGGGAACAGCAGGCAGGGCTGGATGTGCTGCTGCCACACAGGAGGCCAGGCCCAGGGAGCAGAGCCAAGGGCAGGAGGGTGCAGCAGGGTGGGACACAGCTCTCATCCCCTGTGTCTCGCCTTGTGCATCCTCCCGGTGCTCAGGGAGCTCACAGCAGGAACCCTGCCCTCAGCAAAACCCACCTGAAATATTGAACACTCTGCACTATGTAGCTCTCACCACAAAAATAGCTGCATGCACAGCACAGGCCCCTCCAGAGCTGTCAAACAAGATTTGAAACTCAGTTCCTCTGGCATGGGACGCACAAATCTTCTGCAACAGCTACAGGAGATCTTGACTGACAGCAGGAGCAGCAAGCTGATATTGTTTGTTGGGCACTCAAAACCACACAAAGCAGAAACAGTTTTGGGACTTCAGCTTTACAAAATAGTTTTACTGTTCAGTAATGCTAACCCTTGAGATACTAAAAAAAAAACCAAAAACAAAAACAAAAAGAAAAAGTAAAAAAGTTTTCCAAGGTAACAACTTTTTTAGCTACAAGAATGCTTTAAAGCCCCCAGAAAAGTAAAGAAAGGAGACTGGGATCCATACATCCTGCTGCACATAATCCCCCAACAGAATATGTGCAATAAGAAAAATATTATTACTTAATATTTTTGCCTTACATAATTCAGTACAGCACTGGATGTTGCTAAACCTTTTAACCCCTGCATTTTTTTTCAACTCTCAATTTCCACAAAAACTGGTGACTTTTCTCTAAGAAAGTAAGATATACAAGTTAATAAGTTGAGCAGCAATTCATCCTCACATGATAAAAATTTATTAAAAATTCATTGAAAATTCTTTAAGAAGCAAACCAGGATGAATCCCAAACAGAAGAAAATCAGTAGTGCTAGAGCTTCCACAGAGGGCAACAGAGATGGCCTCACTTGGCACACAGCCCTTCGCTCAAAAGAAAAATCTAAGATATCTATTGCATCTTGTACAAATGCGCCCTGGAAGCCACAAAAAAAAAGTAATTGTAACACTGTGTCAGGCAATGTAAATATGCAGGTAGGTGTCCAATTACTTCAGCTTTAAAGATCAGTGTAGTCTTTCTCTTTATAAGCGGAGGGTGCACACAGGTTCTGATACACACTCTTGATGTATTACCTTTGAAATCTGGCACTGCTGGGAACTGTTGTTGTTCAACCAAAGTGTATGTATGCAAAAGCTGGATCATTTTCATCATGCTGTGCTTTTCAGAGTAAATATCTATACTGCTGAAGAAAATGCCCTTTTTCTTTTGAAGTAGCAGAGTACAAATCTCAAAGGTTCATTTCTTTGCGAAGACTAAGGCCCTAATGATCATAAGCAACACACGATTACAGCAGCTCCAGAGTTACACAGAATATATCCCAGGCAGATTCTTGTCAATATATCTCACAGCACATTGCAGAGAATGAAGTTGGTATAAACTATTCATTCATACGTTACTTCATATTGAAAGATATATTGGTGACCTTCTCCAGTGTGACTGTTATAATAGTAATAAAACTGAATCCTGGAAGATTGCACTTGTGGTCAAAGTAGTAAAATATGACCTTATGCTATTCAACATTGACATTTATTATATCAATTCAAACACAAAAACTGTATTAAAATAATGTTAAGTGTCTGGTTTTCAAGCACAACAGCTAAGAATTTTGATCTGCCTGTAAGATTTTTTTTCACCAGCTCACCATTTCCCTTTTCACCATTTCAATACATGAGAAACATCATCTACCAAATCTGCTAGTTTAGGATCTTTAAATAAAAATCTGCTTGTATCTCAGCCACAGGAATCATGGCAGGGGTGACACCACGCAGTGAATCTACAGTGTTCATGCAAGACAGCCTCAATATAAAAACAAAGGTAAAATAAATCCCCAGAATCAGGAGTTCATCTTTGCTCTTCAAGTGGAAACACAAAGGGCTAAATGCAAAACGCCGACCACCTGGCTGCAACAAGAATGAAATTTTTCACAGTCATTTTTAATATCACAGCAGCACATCCATTTCAAACACAGAAAGAAAACCTAGTCTCAGGTCAGCAAGGAAGATCGAGGATTCTGCAGTCCCACATACTCTGAACTCCTACTGGTTTCCTAAAAATACAGGACAGAGAGCAGCATATCAGAGGAGAGATGTGCACTGCAGATCTCAGAGCAGAATGAGGTCTAGAGCTATTTTGGGATACAGTAAAAGTTGAAGTGTAGAGCTATCTGGCATTCTTTTTTATTTTTCTGCTGCAGTTAGTGTTGGCTCACAAGTAAATATTTTTCAGGGTTACAAAACAATTACTAGTTAAAAATAAAATAAAAGAAAAATCAAAATATTCCAAACTCTAAGTGATCTCAGATCAGTCAAAAATATGGGCATTTGAGCATTTATTTGGAGTCTCATATTCTGCACAGAGACCTGTCTCCTGCTATGAGTATCCTGAGTGTTCTGTGCTGCGTTACACACTCACGCTGATTTTTAATGAGAAACTCAACAGCCATTTCAGCAACAACAGACTGAAGCACATCAACCATTTTTTTTTCTCAGAACAGAACTCTTACTTTTAGCCAGCCTAAATTTGAAAATATGCTTAATTCTGAGAATTAAATGAGAAGACTAATGCCTCCCACCATGCTGGCAAGTTGCAAATTTTCAGACAGAAAGAGAAAAACATTGGATTTTTATAATCCAAGTTGCATAATCTGTCAAGAACAATGATTTGCGTCTGGCAAATGCTGATACGCATTTTTAGTAGAGCTAAGCAACATCAGCTCAGAGAAGAGAGCAAAATCCCCCTGCCTGTGGGCCAGGCACTGCAAAATGAAGCTTAAAGAAAAAGAAAAAGAAAGGAAAAGTGGGCTTGTCATCAGGGTGGCAGACAACAACAGCTATTTCATACCTGGAATACAGACTTTCTGCTTCCAGGCTATGACTGACAGAGCTGCAGCTCCCCTGTAGCAAGGGTGACATCGCATTTCAACAGCAGCTTCACCCCAAGACATCCTCTAGGGTAGGCACACCAGGCATGCTCTCTTCCCAGCACCTCCAGCTTTGCTGGGGCATCTCAATGGCACATTTGTGCAGGAGATCTCCTGTTCTGCCTTGGCAGAAGCTGTTCCTGTGGTGCTCAGTGTCTACATAGATCCCTTTATTTGGTTCCCTTCCTCTCTCAGGGGTGCAACTGGGTCAGGCTTTTTCTTTCTTTAAAACTCCTTTTGGACACATTCCAGCTGGTTTCTCCTAATCCACCCATATTCCTACCTCCTCTTCAAACAGCATGCTCTTTTAACAAAGTGTGATGTGCAGCAGGCCCTCACATCTGGATATAAAAGCCTTCTTTTTTTGCTCTTTACCGCTTTTCCTACATTATTTGCATCCAACTACGATTCATTTCCTCTTATTTAAGAGGACAGAAATGTGACTAGTAAGGCATGTTATGAGATAGAGTATTTCACAAAAAAACCTGCCAAGCCCTCCATGGCCAAACTAATTATACCTGTACTCTCTGCAGCCTGATGAAGCTAAATGGAGATCTACAAACTGCTTTAGTAAATAGAAAAACATGCAAGTGAAAAATGTGCATTTGGAGAAATATGCATCCAGCATCAAGGCTTCAGGAGCAGCAGTTTATAGACCCAGTTACCAGTACATGCATTTTAAATTTGAATGCCTCCTCAGTATTCATGAAGTGTACCACAGTTCAATAGTTGTTTTCATGAGTTGTGCCTTCATTAGGTGAACAACATTAAACACCTGGGATACTGTTCAAACTAGTCCTAAGGGGCAAATTTTCATGACAAATGAGCTGAGATAAATTTTACAACTGAAAAAAAATATCTCATTTTTGCAATGGTAAATTTACTACTTGTTTCAAAGAAATAAAATAAAGCAACAAAGACACAAAGTTAATATTAATATTACTTCTACAAAACCCCACAGAAAATATTTCAGTTTGCCCTGCAAATAAGAACACTTTCAAATACCAGAAGGAGAGTAAATATTTATTGACACATGCTTTTTGTTTCCCCTTTCAAGTTAATGGGGTTAATTCCCTACTATCTTTGCAACCTTCTGTATGTTCATTATCAGGATGACTTCTTATACCTTTACGGCATAAGTATCTTACAGATTTTGTTCAAATCTGTTTCTTTCGTTCCTAAGGCCTATAGCACGCATGTTTCAATCTTTACTTGGATAATGTACCACTGGAGATGTTAAATGTACATTTCTGTGTGCCCCCTGCCTCTCTGGGAGCCTCCCTTGTCCACACCTGAGCAAGAAGTGCCTCAGTGCACACACAGTGCTCCGGCTCTCCTGCCCAGAAGATTTGGGAATGAATGCTCAGAGAGAGATAACTGCAAGGAAGTCCTCTTGCCCTGAAGGCCTGCCATGACTTCCCACCGTTCTGGCCATCCCCACTGCACATGTGGGAATGCCTCATTCCCCTCTGGATACTGCTCTCAGGAGGGAGGAACAGTTTGTATTTGGGGTTTGCTTCTCTCTACTTGCCGCTGTCCCTGTCCATACAGGCGTTACCCTTCACAGCTTACTGAACTGGAAAAGACTTGAAATGACTCAGACTGGGGGTCTGACACTTCAAGACTTGGTATCAGTCTGATATCAATGCCATACAGTCTGGCTGAGTCAGGGAATTGGCCAGCTTTGCTGGGCGCCCACAGGCAGGGCTGTTTCAGGCAGCAGGGCACCCTCAGTCCCACGCCCTGCAGAGAAACACTGACATTGTCACCTACATCCCCAGCTGGCACTTAGGCCAGAGGTAATAAGGACACGGAGATGCATTTACACCTACATTTTGTTCAGACACCAGGGTCATAGAGAAGACATGGTGGGAAGGAAGAAAGGACAGGGAGAACCATCCTTCTACTCCTACAGCAGCTGGAATCCTGCACAGGAAAATTCAGCCTGTGGTCCTTGCATTCTGTGTCTTCTTGCAAGCATTACAACAGCTGCAAATAGGGAAAACCAGCTGCATTTTTCAGATAATTCTAACAACACTTATTATTTTCCTAAGCCTTTATTCTAGCTTCTTAAGTCACCATTTCCTCCCCCATCCATGACACCATCACAGCAAGGAAATATGGTCCAGTTGAGTAATTTGTATAGATGCACCACAAACACCCCTAGCACAAAAGAAGCTCTCAGAACATTTTCATCTCTGCCTCTTTTTGCTATCTTTCTGGTTTATTTTACCCTAAACAATCCCTCTCTCTGGAAACCTTACAGCTATCTTCCAAGCAGGCACTGAGCCTTTCATACTTTAATAAAACATAAAAATTAAAGCAATGAATATTAGAAATATCCATCTTACTCAATTAGATACTCCACAGTGGACTGTAAACCTTTGAATGTGGTTGGCTAATCCCATTAGCTGGTCAAGCAATTTTCTCTACTGCTTCCAGGAGTACAAAGCTCACTAGAAAACACATTTAGAACCATGCCTACCCTTTAGATTAGATTAAGCTGCCTATAGAAGTCCAAAGTGTTTCTCTAAGGTTTAAGACCTATATAGTAATCCCTGTATTTTTCACAATTCACTGGGTATTCACTGCTCCTAAAAATTACCACAGGCTCAGTTTCACTTAAGGTTAGACCTTCCTCCAAAGTACAAATTACAGTGGAATTACAGGCCAAGGGAACAAGGACTTTCTTTAAAGATTACTAAAATTATCTTTTCCTCATAGTGATAAAGAATTCCTCCAAATTTGATTTATTAGCAAATTCAAGGAAGGCTTAAACAGGAGCAGTCTGGCTCTGGATTGCATTTCAAAGACTTCTGGCCCTTGTTGTGCAGGAGGTTTCAAACTGTGACCCAAGTCTCTTCTCTGCTGATTCTCTTTTATAAAGACCTGTGCTTTATTGCTGTCAGTTCATGTTTCCAGCCCTCCATGAGAGAGCAAAGGAGATGAGAGAGGATACTCAGTGTCTGCCCTTTGCACCCAAACATCTCACATGGTCACCAGGGAGCCTTTGAACATATTCCCCTTCCCTTCCCTTCCCTTCCCTTCCCAGCACTGAAGACCACTTCCCTCTCAAAACTGGTCAATGAGTTCAAAGCGCCAGGGAATGCTTGGATTTGAATCCAGTTTTTCTCTTGGTTTGAAGGCAGATGGTTCATTATCAACATCAGTTTGTTGAGGGTTTTTTATCTGCACTATAAAATCCCTTCAGGCCCTGAAAGCTAAGCCCGAGGCAAGGTGTGAGGTCCTGCACAGATGAAGTAAGAAATAGCCCCTGCTCAGAAACCATGCAGGTGGCACTGGGGATAGGAACACAGAAGGAGAAGAAATAAAGCACATGTTCAAAAGAGATATGCAGCACAAGCATATAAATGTCATTTCCTAGGGAAACTGTGCTAAAAAATCTTCCATAATCTAACTCAGCAGAACACTGCTGCAGATCACTAAAGAACCCAGCAGTGTTTGCAGTGTGAACCCTCCTATCCATGTGGATTCATTTTAAGACAGCAGAAAAGCAAATCAGTACCAAAGTTTACTTATTTCCATCAGATAAAAATGCCAAAAACATGTTATGTCACTTCATATCTTATATCTAAACAAAGGGTGCTAGACAAGAAGAAGGAAGATATTTGAAATCAGTAACTAGAAAGGCAAATTATTTTCATTTTACAACGGTGGCATCTTGAAGAGTGTTTGAATGAAGGTACATAAATTGGCTGGAATTAAAGCGTAGTTTAGCTCAGAATATTCTTCATAGTTGAATTATTCAAACAACATGCGGCTACTGAGAAAACATTGTCTGAGCGAAACCCTAATTATAACAGTGCAAAACAAACCACTTTAACTAATAGAGCACATCTTTCAGTGATGCCTGTTCTGAAAAAAGCTACTTTTTGTAATATGTGTAAATTCTCTAAATTTTTCAGGAAGCAGTAGACTAATAATAAATATTTGGTTGGCACAGCTTCAGCACACAAATCACGTACCCGAAATTTGAGAGCTCTCAGACAAGAAAATGCTTCAGTGAATACTTAAGTTTGAATAGTTACATATCAGCTGCCTTTGCCCACAGTTACTCCCCACAAGGCCTCTGCATGACAGCACAACCTATCAGGCTCTGCTCCAGCTAAATTAAAAGCTGAGAGCAGTGGAAACCATGAATACTTGCAATGTCTGCTTGAAATCAGGATTTAGAGGTCCATACTTTCATAAATGAAACATTCTCATAACTGATACACAAGTGAGGACTCGTGCAGATAAAGGATGGACTGCAGAAAACACGCCACATCATAGGTATGCAGGAAAATCAACTGCATCATTTGCCCAAGAAAGGAGACAAACATGGGTAAACTTTTAACAATACCCATGTGCTTTTTTAGCAGGAAATGCACTTAGAAACATGTTTGTCTCCTTTGAATAAGAAGGACCATATTCTTATGAAGTCAGGCACAGCCAGCAGAGCACCCAGCACTGAGGAGAGCACAAAGACGTGGGTCACAGGCACCCACACTGCCTGGCTGAGCAGTGCCATGGCTGGTGGGACAGCTGCAGCTGCAGCCCAGCCCAGGCAGTGCCAGGAACCCGGAGCTGCCGAGGGAGGGGGGCTCTGTCTCCAAAGGCAGCTCCTGAGCACGGGCCTCGTCGTGCCATCGCTTTGCCATACCCACATCCAGACAGCAGCACAGCCTGGAGTTGTGCGCTCTTCAACCTTGGACACTTCTGGCCCTCGAAGAGCCCAGCTGAGCTCTGACACCAGTGAGGATCTGGATTACGATGCATCCTGGTTGGTATGAGAGGGATGGATGGAGCTGGTGCCAGAAATGCTGGACATGGAAAGAATGGAGTCCATAAGCTGAGCGGAACAAGTACATTCATCTCATGGCAGCCACGCCTTTTATCTACTTAGCAGCGTTTGACATGTTAAGGGAGCCAGCACACGTAGAGGAGGGAATGCATTTCAGTCGGTGACATTTTCACTACAATACTCAGAGTTAAAAATGCATTAAAAGTAACTTTCCATCTATCAAAACCATGAGGCAGGAAGCAATACTTGCCTGGCAAAGTCTAAGAATGCTATTAAATGTGCTGGAAGCCAGACTCTGTCCTTTTTTATGATCCATTTGCATAAGTAGGACATTTTCACATAAGTCTACATGGCTCTAGGGCAGCATAACTTGCCACCTTTCTACCTGACTGCTACTTGCCTGACTACCGAGCATCAAGATCTGACTAAGCAAAAGTGGTTTTTACAAAACATTCATATCCTGACCCATACAATGTTTGCAAATTATCTGAGTTTTTTTATAATAAATAAATAAACAACAAATAATTGCAAAACTGTCAGGGATACAAAGCTACCACACATCAGCTGAATCGCAGTAGCCATACAAGCATGTTCTGGCAGACCTCAATGACTAGAAGGGACTTAGCTTGTGCTCAAGGAAAGAATATTCCTGTTTAGCTATGAGGTCTAGAAAGCCCTTACATGCTGCTGTGTGTCCAGCTTGCCACAGTCTTGCCTTTGTTTTGCAAACCCATGAACAACTCTGTCACCACTGCTCTTTTCCTGTTATACGAAGTGCAGATTACTCTCTGTACCACAAGAGCAGCTCACACTTGCAGCTCCCCACTGGTGCAAGTCATGCTCATGTGAGACCAGCAGAGAGTTGTGGATGAAGGGAAACAAAATACCACTCCACAGTGCCATCTTGCATGGGGTCTAAACTGCTCTGTGCAGAGAGGCCGTGAAGTTTGTCACAAAATGCTAACAGTCAAAAGTACCCCAAAGCTGCACCATCAAACACGGCCCAGTGCTGCCCATAAGAGTGGCCATGGCTTTTCTGGTTTGGCTGCCAGTGCTCCACATAAATTAGCTGCTGCTTCCCAGGGGCTTCTGTGTTTATAGAATAACCACCAAAGGCCGCTATCCTGTGGTACACAGTGCACTCAGTTAACTTCTATCTGCATATTTAGCTCTCTACAGAAGACTGGTGTAAGTGACTTCCAAAGAAACTTCTTTGAAGAGGTTTAAGGTAGAAGCCAGCCACAGGCACGTTTGCTCCTGCTCTCTGTGGGAGGAAAGGAGGAGGACAGGCAAATACCCTCAGTGTCACTCTCTCTGCTGTTCTAATGTACGCTCCTCACAGCCATCTTTCTGACAGAAAGCCTGCAGTTTCTTTACATAATGACTTCAGAATAAATTGCATGGGGATCAGAACAGAGGGAAAATTATAACTTGCAAGTACAGTTCCCCATCAAAGGCTTCTTAGTTACTCTCTTATTGGGACCATTCTCACTGTGTTCCTGATGATACACAAACGTGTGCAGTGCCTTTACCATAGCTGAGGGTTACTCTGGAGTAAAGGCACATTTGCGTGGGCAGCATTTCAAGTAGCCAGGTGCCTAACTGTGAATGGAATAAAAACAAGTGTCCTTGCCATTTCCTCAGGGTCCCAATAGTTAATCCCAAAGCCTGTTACCTGACACTGAATTTTAGACACTACTTGAAAGCAACTCACAACTTCAGGAGCGGGTAAACTGTCTTTTATTTCTTCTTTAGGTGTCCCTGTTGAGTGATATTCTCTAGGAATTGTTATGAGCTCCTAAGGATCTGGGCGAAGTAGGTTCTTCCCAGACAATGTTGTTCTTGCAGTCAGTGAGACAGTCAAGAGCTGCTGCAAGTGTTGCCCAGAAGCACTTGAAATGGCAAAGCTATTTCTGTTAGTGAGGGCAGGGGAAGGGCCTCAGAGCAGAGGTTTAGAAATATTTCTAGCCCAAGCAGATTCCTGCAGACAAAAGTTCTCAAGATGCCAAGAAAGAAAAATTTCTGTTCTTGAATCCAATAGATGCTGTGGGGTGAACCAAGGGAAACTTCTCCTTGGGTCTTATATACGAAAATATGAGTCTTAAAGTCGCCCACTGATTTCACACTACACCTTTTGCTCACTTCACCTAACTTCAGCCATGTAAATATTGGGATAGTTTAAATGTGTGTAAATCTAGTTTATAGCTATCCCTCGGGGGAAAAGCAAGGTTTCTTTAGAATGCAATCTTCCTGTCCTATGGCAGCTATCTCAGGTAACCAGGATAAATTGCCTGCTGGAATCATCTGATTCTTTTCAGCCTGGATGGCTGCCAGAGACTAGTGCTGACCCACGTGAAAGCAAGGGCTGGGTACAGCCCCAGATCCACAGCCCCAGATCTGACAGACTCCAGGAAAATGGGAAAGTCATCAGTTCCTGTCTTCCACAAACTGTAGTGGGGCAATAGCTGACAACAGAAAGCAGAAATGGTGCTAGTGTCAGGAACTTGTGCTAAACTACAATCCAATGTACCAGGACAGCAGGCAGGCAGGCATGAGGGCTACAGAGACACCAAAAATCTCGGAGTAGGTCCTAAATTCTAATACTTAGACTGGGTACTGTGCCCAGTTAGCAAGTCATTCTCTTTGCTGTTTATCTCACTCTGGTCTGTGTAATCTGCAAAATGGAATAGTGAGAGTCCAGTGCCTTCAACCCCACTATGGACAGAAATACTGATACAAGTGACAGGTGAAACCAAGTTGAAGGATACATGGAAATCTTACAGCAGTATTATCAGCTTTATCAGCACAACCTGAAATCAAATTTAAGTCTGCCCAGCCAGTCCCATAAGAATCATTTGCTCCAAATGTACAGTGATAAGCATCATCTTCATTTCATCAGCATTAGTAATTAAAACTTACATCAATCTCTCTGTTATTTTGTCTTAAAAGCCAAGCTTACAACTTTTAAATAGTACCACAGCATTAGATTTGCTCTACCCTTCTGGAAATCAAAGCCTTCAGAGTCTCATTAACATTCAACATCAAAGGTCAACCCTTAAAAAGCTTAAGAATGTAAGCTACATGTTAAATGTAACAACTGAAAACAAACAAAGAAAATTATGCCAGACTTTTCCCTGAATACCAAATTATTTTGCAGTATTTCAAGTTCCTAACTGGTAATTTCTGTTCAATCATTATGATGCAGAAGTGGACAATTTAAACTACCAGGAAAACGTGTCCTTATCCTTCCCACATAACGTTTCTACTGTCTGAGTTCTGATTTACAACAAAATACTGAGCATTTGAAGTCCCATGAAACTTTGAAATTGTTGTGATTTTTCCTAATTATTTTGTCACAGATCGTAATTTAAAGTTTAGAAAATAATTAAATTTAAATCTTTCTCCCATATTAAAGTTACAAAATTGCCATAGACACCTAGCTATGTTTTTAATCACCAGGATATAAAGCTTCAGGGAAAGAGAGCAAAAGCAAGGAAGCAGAATGGCAGATATATTTGCAGGAACCCCATACATGTCTAAATTGATAAATATATCTGCCTGCATAGGCATTTATCTAACAAAAAGAAATGGAGATAAAATGTGCAAAGAGAAACAGTAATTGTAAATAACAGTCTCTCTTGCTCTCATTTCTTCCTAAAATTAGTCAATTTGATTTCTGAGGTCTTGATCTACATTTTCTATTGCGGGCAATTTATTTCAAACACAAGAAGTCAAAGCATCTACAAAACTTCAGTCTATTAACCTTGGGACAGGCAGCTTATTAAAAGTCATAGGTTGAGTATTCCAATTATCAGCCAAGGAGACAGAAAGAAACAAATTAAACACTGTGGCAAACAACAAGGGTCTTGTGGCCCACTGCAAGCAATAAGATCTTGTTTTGTCTAGTGCCTATTATTTTGGAACAGAGTTCTCAAAGGGCTGGAGATTTAGAATATTGTGCTCTTATTCAGAGATCCTTGTATGTTTGTCTCTGTTATGTAAATCCCAGAACACATCAGGGATGAAAGCTATTAATAGAGATCACAAGGACTGAGAAAATGGCATATTTCTCTTCCCGTAGTACTTTAGACTTTGATTTTCTAAACACTAATGCACATTAAAAAAACCAAACACAAACTTGCAGTACCTTAAACAGGCAGATATCCATGCCAAGAAGCAGGCTGTATTTCCTACCTTACATCTCACCTCCTCACAAAGTTGAGCAAAGTTGAGTTTTTTCATTTCTAACTTCAGATTTTTGTACCCCACAGAAATTCTTGCTCTGGAAACCTGTCAGTTCCACAGGCCACATGTCAGACCATACCCTGTTTCATTAGCTTGATAAATTGTAAATATTAGCCATTTAATAAGGATCACAGTTGTTAGATTAAATGATGAAATCTGTGTTGTGGGACAAAAAAACAAGTGTCCTTGCATGTGTAAGAGAAAACTTTCAGGAGCTCTATATTTTACAGTATCCTACTGCCTTTTTCACTACTTCCTATTCAAATCATCTACACAATTTTGTGCCCACAATCATGCATTTATGCATGATTTGTTTTGCTTGTATCTGAACAGCTTACTGGTGGGACCACAAATGAAGCTGCTTCTGCTGAAAAACCAAGTGGGATGAAGAAACTGGAGCTCTTGTTTGCTCTCGTGCCAGCCTTTGCCCAATCCCGAGCACTGCAGCCCTCGGCCCTTCACAGCGAATTTGTTAAGCTGATGCACTGTGGAAAGAGTGGCATTTTCCTTTCCATGGAAGGAAATCATATCTAAGACTAAATATTTTTTATTCACCAGAGCTACTCAGAATTGCAGTGTGGTTTTTTTTCTACCCAGGATTAAATAGCAAATTTGCTGGAAATAATACTACTACAAATGCAGATTAGAGGCACTACAGAGAAAAATTTGAGGTATGTTTATCCCCATTAAGACATGAACAGAAAAACTAAATCAGTCACCCATTTATTATCTAGATTTTGTACTGATTTGCAGTGCTCTATATTCCAGAAGTATTTATCCAAATTTCTACTCAGGTATACAGTGGGTAATCACAGTATCTCAATCACAGTCAGATTGAGAAGAAATAAAGTGTTAAAATGAAATGGAGAATAGAATTTTCTGCATTAAAAAAATATGCTTACTAATTGGAAGTCAGAAGTTACATCATAAAAGTGTAGAGAGGCAGTTCCTGTTCCCCACTTGGAACAGAAACCCCACAAATTTAGGGAGAATTATTACACTGCATAAAAAGGAGCTGTGGAAAACATTTGTATTACTCCTGAAGTGCAACAATTAAAGTGCAGAAGGGTATAACAACATATGAAGAGTGTTATAAATGCATAGTTCATCAGCACTTTGAAGATTTCTTTTTCTTTATATATCTCTCACTACTTTTCCTGATCTTCAATTCTGGTATTAAGTTCTTACATGCAATCACATTGCTTAGTGATTCAGGGAGAAATGATGCATAGTTCTTAAAATAGCCAAAAATCTAAGAATACACAAATTTTCTTGCCTTACCACGCCCTAAAAAGAAGAAAAAAGCTGAAAAAGGATTGTTCTGCAAAGCAAATGGAGGAGAAGCCCCCTAATGTGGAACAGCTGCACAGCACAACAGTAACAAAAGGAGTAATAAGATCTGAATGTCATCTCATAATATGATTCTCTACAGAAACAAAATACTTTATGAATAATAGAACATTCCCATTCAGAATTACAGTCTCATTCTTTTGTATTTTTAACCTCTCTTCTTATGTGATAAGGAAGGTACCCTTGACTGCTTTGTACTTCTATCCTCTTGAAGCTGAAATGCACTGGCACATCCTCTATGAGGCACAGAAGAGACTTCATTAGCAATTCCAGATCCAGGATGCTATGAACTGACATCTCTAGTGTGCATCTCCTTGTCACTTTATCCTGCCTTAGCACAAAAAGAAAAAAATTCCTGTCAAACACTCTTCTAGACACGAGTCTCTAGATGGAGGAGTGTATTTTAAAACGGAATCCTCTACCCAGAAAAGGCAATGAGAAACGTGGTGAGTGATGCACAGTTATAGTAGTCCACATTGATTATGAATCTTCAGGCCCAGTGGCATTACTCTGAAGGTTTCCTCTCTTCCATACAAATATTTAAAGTAGCTGCTTAAGTATAACAAAATCTATCTACAGGGTAACAAGAATATTTATGAACAAATAAAACTCTGCAAACACTCAAGAGTAGAATTACATATTGGAGATGTCCGTAACACCCAGGAAATCCATCATGATGGCCATTGAATAAGCTTTCAGTTCCCTAATTCTTAGTGTACAAAAATAAGCAGTGATTTGTTTATTGAATATCCTTCACTCTGGTACAAAGACAACTTACGTTGCCCAATCAATTTGGCTTTAAAATATGTTATGGCCAGAACATAAACAAGAACCTGCTTCCAGCACCAGTTGGGTTTCTTTCCACACTGAGCAATGTTGAGAGTGGCCCACCTTGCCTCTTGGAAAACAATTCCCATGGACCTGCTCTACCTACATGTACAGACAACTGACTTCCTGTCAGTCACAGGAAGACAGGACAGTTCTGGCATTAAAATTATTAAATACCTTAAAGAACTGGAAAATGAAATTTCTTTCAAAGAAAAATTCTGGAAGTTCACCATTTGTTTTCACCTTTAATAGATAAAAAATGAAAGCTCCCCCCACAAAAATACTGAGATTTCGACACTGAGTGGGATAGTTTCTGCATTTTAAAATAAAAATACAAACTTGATGGAAAGACTGAAACATGTAATCAAGCCAGATGTTACATGATCAGAACCCCATTTTTAAACATAAATCATTTGCAGTATGCCATGGTAGAAAGATCTGTGCTTTTTAAATACCTTGGTCTGAAAAAAAAATCTATATATAGTCAAGAATTTTGAATTAAAATGTTTAGATAAGGGCTAATACTAAACTTAGAACAGAATCTTTGCTTTTCAGGTTTATATATTGCTTCTAACAGTTCCATCCAGAAGATAGATGGCACTTTGCATTCACAAAATACAGTGCAAAGCATTAATCACATAATCTTCACTGTCTGCTCTGTAATACATATCAGAAAAAAACATTTCACAAAGAGAGAAACTGAGCAGCCAGACAGCTCGACCACAAGCAAAGCTGTCATTTATGCTTAAGACTTTCTAATTCTACTCATGACCCAGCTTTATGCCCCTTCTGCACTGGCTGTACTGTGCACAGCCTCCTCAGTAACACACCTGCAACTCCTCAGTACTTATAGACTTATTTCCAGGTAATTTTGTTTATTCCAGAGTAAAATACTTGAGAACAGAAACTCAGCTGGCAGAAGAGTGCTCTGTCCAGCCCAAGAGCAGCACAGCACCCACCTGGACAGCCAGCTAAACTGCCCAGGTATTTCTTTCTGCTGAAAATACAACCCAGGGCCAGGTTTCAAATACCTGTAGCCCAAGAACTGGTTTGGAGCAACAATACTGGGTGACCTTGGTCCAGCTTTACTGAGAAAACTGTTGCTTGAACTGGAATAGGGTATGTGAGCTAAAGCCATGCAAAATAAGAAACAAAAAAAAGTAATTACTGAGTTGATGATTATTAGCCATGCAAACAAAAGTATTGATTTGAAAATATGTAAAACTATAAGAAATAAGAATCAATAAAGCAAAAGACTGACCTCAGCAAGACTGAGGATCAGCCTCTTTGAAGAGAAAACAGAGGTCAACACTTCCCTCCTGCCTGGCCCCAGAAACTCTTTGGCATCTCCTTGGTGATGAGCATACTATTAGCATAATGCTAAATACATGATGCTGTATTCATATGTTCACAAATACATCTGTAACTTCATGAAGTGTTGAAAGACTTTTGGCTTGAGGTGAGAGAGCAAAGCAAGAAATCCAGTAATGGATTTGAGCAGGTACAAAGAATTTACAAAGAATTCTACTTGGTAAGGCAGTGAGACTGCCATAGCAATAGAGGTCTGCCAGTGTGATCTCAATCTCTTCAAATCCAGATGTGATTTAAAATAAAATGTATTTCATTACTGTTGTCCTTGGCATAGAAGTGAATACCTTTTGTGCCAAGACTTAAGATCCAGAACTAAAGTAAACAGGATGGTCTTCTAGTTAGGAAAAAGTGATAACACATTTTCTTTTACACTTAGATGCGGGTTTCTTAAGACACAAATTATCTAAACATTTTTTAATTCTCTTTTCAAAAGCCAGAATGCAAACTTATAACACAGACACAGATTTTAAACTTAAAGCCTAAGATGATGAATTTCTAGAACCAATCTCAATGAAATTTAATTTCACTTCATATTTTAGGACTCTCTTTCAGCAAAATTAATCCATAGCTTACTACACTTCCCTGGTAGCAATACTGGGTCCCAAGGCTGGCTTCAAAGAGCTAGGGAATGTCTACACAAAAATTGGAAGAAGGCCAAAAAGCAATTAATTTTTGTTCTACCATTTAATTATATTTACACATACATGGAAGTACACAGCCAAATATCATTCCAAGGTTTTCTTTAATCAGGCTAAACAAGCAATGCTCAGCAGATGTCTAGTGGGCAGCAGTCAATGAAAAGTCATGTTTAGGACTGTGGCTTTCCTGGCTGCCCCAGATAATTTGATTTCTTTTGCCACACTAGTATTCCCAAAGTGGAATCCCTGCACAGCTACAGAAGTACAGGTGTCTCAACTACTGCAGGATTCTGATAGCCCAGACTGAGCTTTCTTAATTAGTGCTTAACTACAGCTGTGAATTTGGCTTGTTGAGGTTTGGTTGGATTTTTTTTTTTCCAAAATATGGTATTTTCCACCATTCTTTCAATTTTATGAGAATTCTCCAAAGTCACTGGAAAGGTTTTCAGTGAATTGCCTGAATTCCAGGTCAGGTCCTATGGAGCTTTTTCCACTAAAGAATAGCAGAGCTCCAAGCAACAGATGAAGAACAGGCAGTGATAGATTTCCTCTAGGGAATTGTACCCACTGATTTTAGGGGCAGGGGAGAGACCATATTAAATAGTTCCTGAAATTGTGTTACTTTATATGATCAAGCAGATAATGTGTCACAAAATGAGAGTATAAATAATATGCATATAACAAACAACAACTCAGCTGTTCATAATATCTCCCTGAAGCGAGACACTGAAATCTCAATAACAAAGTTGGGTATATCATGTAAAATATAAATGAGACAAACTATTTTTAAAAAGTGCACTTCATATTTCAAAGGTTTATCTAAGTAACCTGTTTCCTACTATGTGCCTAATACTTCACTAACTGTAATAGCAGCAACATAAACTGGACTGATTACACTTACAGGATAGGTGTTTCCAAGAAAAATTCCATCCAGTTTGGGTGCCAGCAGCTGACCATTTCAGTTGACTAAATAAGCAAAATCAAACTTTCATCTAAATATTACAGAGGTCAAATTTTAAATAGATTCAAACTACATTTCTGAAAGTAGGAACTTGGTATTTAATACAGTTATATTTTTATATATGCATTTTGGGTTTTTTTTTAATTGCTACTTCTAAGAACTGAAAAAGAATGAGTAATTCATTCAGCTGTACTCACCATTAACTTATGGTATCTGGTACCTCACTGTTAGGAATTAAAACTATTTGCTTCAGCAAACTTGACTACAGCAGCATTGTGAGTCAAATTTATACCATGGAAGCTATTTTGAGAAACACTTATGTGACTTAGGGGACTCATTTCAAGACATGGCAGACTCCTACATTTTGTAAAGTGCTGCGCCTGAGTTTTCTGGAAGTCAGTGTCCAGCCTTTCTCCTTCCAGGTTCCCCCACATTTAATCAGTTTTGGTTTAATCTGAGACAGAATTTTTTCCATTATAAAACCCAGTTTGATTATTCCACCTCTTGGGGTCCTACACTTCGGTGGTTTTAAAGTGTTTCATTCTTACTTAATTGCTTTCAGGCAGACTTTGGAAAGAGCTCAGGACAATCTCTCACTGATGGAAAAACCTCTGCTCTGTTAAAAGGCCACCAAAAATTGTACCTTTTTCCTTTTGTACCTAACTAATCAGCACACAGAAGCTGTATTTAAGGAATTCACCTTCTTAGGAACATCCTTTTTGAACTTAGCCTCCCACTGGCATCTTCTGAGTGATAATTCATAGTTCAGGATATACTTCACAATACTGTCCTAAATAGTGTTAAATTGGTATTCTCTGCTCCACTGGGCACTCTATCTAGATGTGTAAAGAAAAATCAAGACAGTCACAATTATTTATGGTTGACAGACACTGGCAACATGAAATTGCACAATAACCCTTGGAAAGCTCTATACTTTGTTTGAACAATAAAAAGATGAAGATTCACAGCAAATTGGTTATTATGATTAGAAGGAAATAATAACCACCCCAAGCCAAACAAGTATCTCAGCAATCAAGTGTCACTTAAATTGCTTGAATTATTTGACAGATCTTTAATGTGTAATACATATTAATATAACAAATGAGGAGTACCACTGAGATTTCAGAGGACAGCTCTACAATACAGCTGGAGAAAAATCAACTTAAAATGAATTTAGATCACGGAATCGATATCTAGGGATTTACTAAGGATCACTGAATCCTTCATTATTGATCCACAAAAATACCATCCTTTTACTATGCAGGACGCAATTACTAGTTATTTCTACAAATTCACACAAGAAGAATCAACAAACTGTGTACTGATTAAAATTCAGTGCTGAATATATTACATAAGGAATTAAAGTCATCTCAAAAATGAGAGCATGTTACAAAATTCATAGGCTTCATGCTCTTAACTGGAGATATGAAATGCATGCTTGCTTCCTTGTCAGTTCAGTCTTTCTGGGAGCTTGATGCTAATTGGACATCTACATCTTCTCCTAACATAGAAGGAGAATTTAAAATGAAAATTACTCAAATAAACTCTGCAAAAAAAATTTCCCTTATTTTTCTACTTCATGAAGACAACTGGCTTGACTGTTTTCTGCTAAAACTTCATAAACAGACTACATTGTATTTGTGTAGTTCAATCCCTTATTTTATCAGTGACTCACTGCATCACATACAAAGAATACTGCCACTCAAATTGTAATGCTAATAAATTATATCATGCTAGAATATGTATTTTCTCTCAGTTTTGCACCTCACCCTCAGAAAATATGAAAGGGGAGACAAGAGGTACATGAGAAGAATTTTTATTTTTTTTTTTTACAACAGCATTAAACAAATGTTGTCCCCCACCAATAATCGTCATCTCCACAGAGCGAATTTCCAGCACCAAAAATAGTTCTGGTCTTGCATTCAGGTCTGCAACGCCCTCACTGTAAAACCCAGGGCACAGTTGAGATAAATCAACCTAAAACCTTTCAAATCATGGAGGCTGCACCAATTAGCCACACTCTGAGAAAAATAGAATAAAAGATATTAATCCAACAATCTACACATACAGGGATAACAAGTGCCTTATGAAGACATAAACAACAGGTTTTAAACAGGAATCTCTCAGAATGTCTGAACTGTTTGTTATCTATATTTGAACTAATAATTTTTTTATTCATATCAGAATCCCACAGAGATGTTTTAATTGCCCACTTTTGCATCAGTGAGATCAGCGGACTGTGCTACGAGTTCTGGTTAACACAATAGCCTCAACCAGAAATAGAGCACACATT
The DNA here is from genome assembly GCA_013400175.1 of Phainopepla nitens. Lineage (NCBI taxonomy): Eukaryota > Metazoa > Chordata > Aves > Passeriformes > Bombycillidae > Phainopepla > Phainopepla nitens. The sequence continues at coordinate 853,670 of VXBQ01008798.1, read as the reverse complement.
TATGGCTATTTTATATTTGTCTGTTTTCAAAAAGACTAAAAGAAATATGTTGATATGCAGCAAATTTCAGACAAAATTGCATTGAGACCCATTACTGTGAAGTTTGTACAAACAAAAATATTTGTACCAGAAGTATCTAATAAAAAAAAAACCCCAAACAACACAGGAATGTTTATCCCATAAGTATTCTTAGCACAGTCATATATATATAGGTTTTTGGTTTATAAATAGATGCAATTCCAGAGCATGCAGTCAGTCAAACAACAGAATGTGCCAGAAAAAAAGGAGAAAAAAAGGGAAACCTAAAAAAAATCAACCATACAACAAAACTTTACAAAATAAAAGAGAGAGACAAAACAAAGTCCAAGAAGTCAGAACAATTTTTGGATAGTGGAATTTTCTAAAACACTATTTGTTAGAATAAAAAGAATTAGGAACATTTCAAGTGTGCAGAATAATGCCATCCCACAACATGGAAATCATATAAAATCAAAGTGCTTTACAGCCAATCATAAAAAATGGTAAATTAAATTAGGCAGTTAGGAGAGGCAAGCACTCCCACTATCCTGCTAAATTATCATGCCTTATATGCAGAAATCAGCCTCCAATGCTTCTCAAATCTCACCTTGCGAGGCTCAGTTCCCAAAGGATGCCTCTAAATACACCCCTGCTTTACAAGCTTTCTACTCAAATAAAAAAGCTGTGGCATTGCAAGTAAATTTAATTTCTAAAATTTCATTCCCTGGCACAATCCTTCTCTCTTTTAAACTTTGAAATAAAGACAAAGAAAAAATAAATAATTTTGTGGAGGCAGTAAAACAATATAGTTTATAATTTTCCTTTTCCTGACCTTTGAATGTGTGCAGTTCTCTCTGAACTTACCCCAGCGAGCTCTGCAGCGGCTGGCATTTTTCAATTTGAAGCAGTAATGAAGGAGTGTAACTATGACTAATGTGCTGCACTTGCTTTGCTCTGTTCTGTCATTTCCTTCCACCCTGCATGGGGAAATTCACTCTGCATGTGAGCAGAACACACTGAGACCTTTCAGCTCTGTCCCTGTGCCCCTGCCCCGACCTCAGCCCCGCCGAGCACAAGCTGCAGTGATGCTCACCACGGAAAATGAGCTGCACTGCAGCCCTGGGACAGCCACTGCCACTGAGAGAGGAGCAAAGGCAGGCACACCTCAGGGATGGGCCTCAAGGCTGGTTAACTTCACCCATTTTTCTTTTGTATTGCTTTTCCATTTTTATCCATAATGCATCTTTAATGTATCACAAAAGGTGCAACATTTTCCAAGTCAATTTTCTGGGGAGGTGAAGGGCTGAATCCTTAACAGAGTGAAAATGCAGAATCTTGTAAACCTGTGCCAGTGTATTGCAACAGAAGGTCCTCTTCAATATCTGAATTATCCCTGTAATCTATATTTCTTTACTACAGAAGGCGAGTGTAGCAAATCACAGCACATAAGTTATTTCTGTTGGGTTCCTTCTGGAGATTTCTCCATATTGGTGCCAGCAGAGTATACTGGGAAAGAAAGATAAATTTAATCGTACATTATCATGCCAAATGAAACCTTTTCATAAAGGGTGGGCTGAAGAAGTGGAATTATAGCAATATTTGAGTTTCTCTTACCAGAGAAGAGCCCCTTAACTAAGAAGATTTTTTCCCCACACAGTTGGAAAGCAATCCCTAGTTCAGGACTACTTTGTATGTTAGCTCCATAGTCTTACTGAAATCAACTGAGAATGTATCTTACTAAATAAATATTCAAGATTATTAAATACAGTGTGTTTCAAGGCAGAGTAAAAGCACTTTCATAATGATCTTGCCATTGAAATGTTTACTTTCTAAGCACTGACCTTAAATGCTGTTAAACTCCAAAACAAGAAAATCCAAGATTTTTCTCTATATGATTATAAAGCTCAGTTCTCTTTAAATTATTCATGAAGAAATATGATTAAATAGTTAATGGCCCTAACATACGGGGAAAATGTTTTAAGGAAGAATTGAATTCCGAAGGAAAAATCCACACTGTCTTCTCCACCTTGGGTAGTGTGACATTTACCACTTCCAACAAAATAAACTGGGAAAACTCTAACAGATGTCTAGAAATCATGCATTGCTTACAAATAAGTGAAACTTTTTTTTCCTGAAAAAGTTTTGTGGAAGAGTTGAACACTACCTATTAGTATTACAAGCCTCTCAAGAGAAACATGAATGAAATCTTGCATCTCATTAGAATCGCATCCTTTTCCCAAAGCATTTGGTCCATTTCTTTTGCGTGATAGTAAAGAAAAAGAACAAGGTCTTTCCCTCAGACTGCAAGTCTTGTCTGAATTTTTTATGTGATCTAACTGCTAAGTGTGTGCTCTGTAGTCTCCTGATCTCCTCAGAGGAAGAAGTCCAGGCAATAAACCTGCTCTCTGTCCTCTGCTCTGAGCACCAGCCCCTCTTCCCCACATTTCCCATCCCTAAATGTCTTGACCTCGAGCAGTGGGGTCTGATACACCTCAGCATGGAATACTCTCAACATAAAAATTCATAGATATTTCACAGAAAATGGCAGGAGGAGAGGGGAGTGCTGGAGATAACATCACACTGAGAGGAAGGCTGGGGACAGCAGCAGCCACAGCCTCCAAGAGACGTTGAGGCTGCTTGGCACGTTTGGAATGTTAGAGACATAGGACAGGATGTGTGCACCATGTATTATTATTCCATTTATGATCAGACAGCTGCTCTGAGAAGTTTGCAGTTTAGGTTTCAGACTGCAAACAGGACCTTTCTAAACTCCCCCATCATGCAAGTTCTAGTTTTGGAAGAAGCCAACACAAGTGCCTTGAGGGCTATAAGTAACCTGGAGAGTCTGAAGATTCACAGAGAAATACTCAACACTCCTGGAGAATGGGAACATTCTGACTTTCTGAGAAAGCAGGTGTGTGAGTAGGCAAAGTGCTGCAAATAGTTCTCTTCTACGAAAGGGATACATCTTCCGCCAAGCACTCAAAGCAGCTCCCTAATTAGGACCATTGGAAAAGGAACAGACCACTCTCATTACCTCTATGATTACCCTTGAAATGTCACATAACTGAAAGAAATTTCTAAAACTGAAATGATCACCCCCATTTGCCAGGGCCCCACAGGGTGCAGCAGACTGCTGCCTGTTTGCTCATTGGCACTGGCTTGTTTCAAAGGCTGCTTTACAAAGGTGGCATTATTTGCATGGCTCTTGAAACCTCATTTTATCACGACTGGATTTCACACAGCACTGGATCTCCTACCTTCCTGCGCACTGCCAAAAGAGAGCACCCTGCATTTTGCAGCAATATGGAATAAACATGTCTGAGTAGAGCAGACATTCTCTGGCCTCTCTCGTTAGAGCAGCTCTCCCAGCCACGTCAGCTCTTCAACTCACAGCATCTGGGGACAGGAAAACTGTTTTATTTCAGCAGGGAGGATATTACAGTCTCTAATACTATTACCCAAAAGAGGTTTACTAGTGGGAATCAACATCATGTCGTATTTGCAGAGGCTTTTCTCATCCCCTATCTCATTTCCCTCTGGGCTCCCATTAAATTAATATATTAACCCAACGTTGTGTCAGTGGTACTGGAAATAACCTGTGAGTACAACCTATTAATGTTATGGTGCATTGCAGGGAACCTTGCTGAGAGTGATGACCATAACAGCTGCCCTTCATTTGGGATAGTTGTAGGGGATCACTGAGCTCACTTACAGACTCAGGAGGAAAAAAACTGCAACAGGTTCCAGCCCTGGAACACAGCTGTGCCTCCACACAAACAAAAATAAGTTTTCTGGATATCATTTGACTTAGGTGTGTGGTCACACTTTTGAAAGACAGAAAGGTCAGAAACAGATTACATGAGAAGCACAGCCTACCTAGCTTCAGTAATCCGGAGACAGAAACTTTGGGGTGATGGTGCAATGAGAAGCAAATTTTTTTCCGGCTGATTCCTTCAGCAGGATTGGCTCTTTATTTTTTTTTTCTCTTGAGTAATCTGCAGTGGATCAAAGGATCCAGTGGATCAAGCACCAAACTTAGCTTCCAACAGAGATAACCCCTGTTGATCCTAAATTTTTAAAAAAAGTTTGTCTTGAGACTATAAAACTATTTTACTTTTACATTCCATNTAATTATCCAGCCTTAGTAAAAGAGCAGCATGGGACAGGCAGAGGGAAAAGAGAAGGTGTCTTGGCCAAAGTGCTGAGCAGAGGCACTGGAGCACTGGAGAGCACATCACACCATCTCCTCGTCCGTCAGCCTCCCTTGGGCTCTGTGGGCAATTCCCAGCTCCATAGGGATGGAGCAACAGGACTTTCAGTAATAACTGGGAAGCCTAGAGATCCTGCACTAGCTTAGACAATGGGTTTCCTCTCCATTTCAGCCAGGACTGTAGATCAAACCTAAGGGCCCACACAGCATCTTACTTATCCATAATTTTATGATACATCTCCTTTGCGTGTCTGTCTAACAGGCAGAAGAATACAGTTTACCATACTTTTTGGGCAGCAAAGCATGCTATCTATGCTCAGATGAAAATACTCTATTATAATTTTTCCAACATTCTGAGTAGCCTGCCAGGAGATATTTAGAAGAATAATAAATCTTACTGGTGCCAGGGATGTGGGAGAAGGGCTCAGGACTAATGCAAAGATCTGTTTTGTGAGTGTCATCTGCTCTTGTTCTGCCAAAGGA
>VXBQ01008798.1:698987-848894 GCA_013400175.1 Phainopepla nitens | reverse complement strand
AACCCCTGTTGATCCTAAATTTTTAAAAAAAGTTTGTCTTGAGACTATAAAACTATTTTACTTTTACATTCCATTTATATAGCAACTCCAGAGAACTGCATTTATTAGCAGAATCATCATATTGGCAGAAGTAACTGGCAAAAAAAAAAAAACAACTTAAAAAAAACCCCTTTCAATTTTGCTTTGGATGATGCAGATTCTGGATTTGGAAGTTCCAGAGTCTCCAATGTTTTTAATTGCTTTTACTCTATAGAAAATCCAGATGCTTCCAGGTTATGACCTTCTTTATATATATATATATATATATATATAAAAAAAAAAAAAAACTTGTTATAATAATTATCCAGCCTTAGTAAAAGAGCAGCATGGGACAGGCAGAGGGAAAAGAGAAGGTGTCTTGGCCAAAGTGCTGAGCAGAGGCACTGGAGCACTGGAGAGCACATCACACCATCTCCTCGTCCGTCAGCCTCCCTTGGGCTCTGTGGGCAATTCCCAGCTCCATAGGGATGGAGCAACAGGACTTTCAGTAATAACTGGGAAGCCCAGAGATCCTGCACTAGCTTAGACAATGGGTTTCCTCTCCATTTCAGCCAGGACTGTAGATCAAACCTAATGGCCCACACAGCATCTTACTTATCCATAATTTTATGATACATCTCCTTTGAGTGTCTGTCTAACAGGCAGAAGAATACAGTTTACCATACTTTTTGGGCAGCAAAGCATGCTATCTATGCTCAGATGAAAATACTCTATTATAATTTTTCCAACATTCAGAGTAGCCTGCCAGGAGATATTTAGAAGAATAATAAATCTTACTGGTGCCAGGGATGTGGGAGAAGGGCTCAGGACTAATGCAAAGATCTGTTTTGTGAGTGTCATCTGCTCTTGTTCTGCCAAAGGATGAATGGCATATTGAAATTACTCTGCTGTAGGCAAAAACAGCAAGGACAGCACACTGTCCTCTGTTGGCACCCAGGGAGAAAAAAAAAAAGAAAAAGAAAAGCATGAAAAACACATTGATGCCAGTACTGGGAAATACAGCAGATAATGTGGTGCAAGTTAAAATATTAAGGCACTCAGTTATGGAAGCAGCAAAATTCCAGGGAGTTGTGTACTGTCACGAGTGTCCATACTGACCCTGCTGTTCCTGCCTTTTTTACTTTTCTTCTTGTGGCAGGAAAGATTTTCAGTAGCATTACAGCAAATAAGCATGATATTATATGCAGTAAGTAAGCAGGAGAGTGGAAAGCATACACTAATAAAACCAAAATGCCTCTCAACTCAAAGTCTGCTAATGCAGGCAAAGGATCCTGGCACAGCTGAAGCAACCAACACATATCAGCTGTCCACAGGAGGACATAATGAGCTTGGGGAGAATTATTGCAGAATTAAAGAGATCTTGCACATCTTGGCAAAGAAATCACAATGAGGGCAGCTATTTCTTTCATGCTATATGTAAGAACATCCAGAAGATGTGAGCATTTAAACCTGTAATGGGAAGGACAGAATAAAGCTGAGAACAGAGGAATTTTACTTTTTCTGTTTATCAGGTTCTGGTCAGCATGTAAAACGCCTATATTAGTGATGTTCATTTACAACGAGCAGTCACACATCAGTGACCACTGAGCTCTTGAAAATTTCTTGTGCCTAGGGAGGCTTTAGATAAAAATCCTACATGGCATCACTGGTAGTGGGCTACAGGAACCTAAGGAAGGAAATACCTGAACCTAATAATCTTCAGGTATATATAGACCTATTGCAAAGAGGAAACACTGTTCTTGGTGCGTCTGGCCAGAAAACCTAATGAATTTAAACTGTAGCACAAGGGGACCTCTAGAGGAAAGAAAATGTTTCTTTTGAGGGGTACCAAGCAGGGCTCAAGGGCAGATGTTTCCAAAGAGACTGTGGGATCTTGCACTGGAGATAAAGGCATAGGTGACAAGTCCTGGGACAGAGAACAGATTAAACAGCACCTGAAATGTCTTTGGAATGTTTTTTATGTAATTCTGGCACATGTTGCAGTCATCATGATGGGGAAGCTGTAAGATTTGAAAAAGCCCTAGAAAATGGCTCCCATACCAATGGCATGTGCTCTAGATAAAAGCAGATGTTATGGAGCAGAACTCAAAAGATGTTCCATTTCCCATTGAACAATTAAAACAATTTAGAGTCACTGGCTATAAAACAGACATTTGTTGCAACAAGGTCAAGTTGGTCTCATCACTGGGCATGCTGTACATGCAGAGCTGCCAAGCCAGCCAATAAAGTTATGCCAAGTAGAGAGGATAAACTACAGACTTGCACTCCTGAGACTTCCCCATGATTTTAGCTAGGATTTTGGTCTTCTATTTTTTTCCCCCCCAGAGAGATCTAGAAAGGCTGAAAGTAAGACTGTTTTCTTCCAACTGCAAGATTTAGTACACATATTGACATGTTTTCCCAACTTCAAAAAGGTATCATTTCAGTCTGTAGAGCAGGGTTGGCTGGTTCTTAGGACAACCACATCAAGTGACCCATCAACAGCAGAAACTCATTTTCAAAGACATAGCTTTCAGCATGGCTTTCATCTCCTGAGGAGGAGAAAAAAAGAGTTGTCTATATTTAAAGATCTTAAACTCAGTGCCAATTACTTCTCAGAAAGAATTTCTTCAAGCAGAAGCATGGACATACAACAAGTAATATTTCAAGTGAAAATGTACCCTGTTTTTCTCAAGAAATCCTGAAAACTCCATATGTTAATATATTCCAGGGTGTGAACCCCCCTAGATTCACAGGCCACTTTTCCCTGCTCCATGTTCACCCCCATTCTGCTGCTTTTTTGTGCACCACAGAAACAGCACTGCAAGTGCTCCTCATGCAAGCTCCTTCAGAAAAAAAAACCAACAAAAAAAACCCAAAAAAGCTGAAATATCAAGGCTTACCTGTAACAAAGTAAGAAAAGGAAACAGCAAAGCTTAGACAGGTGTCAGAAAGTTGCACTCGTAAAACAAAAAACCTCTATTTTTTAGCATGACAAGTAAGTGATGCTTTCACAGATTGAAATGGGATCAAATCCTCAGGCAATACACTGTAGAAAAGCAAGCACCCTCACTGAACCATTCTCATTAAAACACCCTCCTTCTGCCAATGTAACATTAGGGGTTTTTTAAAAAATGAAAAGAAAAATCGCCTTTCATTTTTAAGTGACCTTTTAAAAAAAATCCTTCCTAAAAAAATATTAAAAGCATTGTTGAATACAACAACTCCAATTTCTGTGCTGATGGAACCATGGGTTGATTACAAACCTTTGTGTTTCTTCCTGTATTAAGGTAGCATTGTGCAATCATTGCTGACCTGGGATGAAGAGAAATAAAACAAAAACATACAAGCATAAACTCACAGCTATCATTATCTAGGCAGGCTCACCAGGCAGAAGCTGGGATATTAGCTGGAATTGTGCAAGGATGAGAGAGGAAGGAACTGTGAGAGATGAGGAGATAATATCACACAATGTCACCTAGCAAATGGTGAGCACTCTGCAGCCCAACAGCCATGTTGATCTCCAGCAGCAACATAATTATATTTCAAATTAGTTTTCTGCAATGCAAAAGGAGAATAAGAAAGATCATCTGATGTGATCATGATACAGAAAGAGACCTGAGTAATATATTAGGGTTTCTGGCCCATTATTATACACAGAAAATGAGGCTGTACAATTCCAGTTCATTTCTGAAGGTTCAGGGTCATCTTATTAGGAACAACATATTTACTGTGAGCCTGAAGGACCAGTATTGATTTGAATATAAGTGCTTGTGATTTGTTTTAGGAGCCTTCTTTTCCTGTGCTGTCCTAATGAGCCATGAAAGGAACCTCAGCTAAATCAGAAATGCCCAACTATGGCTGGAATGGACCTTCTATCTGTGCTATTCTTTTGATACCAGTAACATGGAGGGAACAAATTTCCAGCTCAATGGTTTTCAGGAAGTACTGGAAACAAACAAGAGGATATGGGAACACCAGGATTGATATGCTGACATGAAAAGCTTAATAGAGGCACAATCCAGGCCTGACACCTCCATGTAATTACAGGACCAGCCAGCTTTTGTGCTTTTTTCATCTCCTTCTGCATAACCTGAAAATGTATAAAAGGTGGCAGCACTTGCCAAAACTGGAGTTTTGGACTAGTTCAAAGATGCATCAAGGAAAAGCAGGGTACGGATGAGCAACATCTGCACCAACATGGACATATATCCCAAACCCCATGCTAAGGGAGGCTTCTCAGAGGCAGAAATAATGTCGAACCAAACAGTGTATCCTCACAATGGTTCTGCTTTTCTTGAATTCATTACAAGAGCAGAGCCATTTGGAGGATTCATTTTAGGTAAGAAACTTTGAAATTATCATTTTTACATTCCTTTTTATTTTAATGATTTTCCTGCATCTTGTTTGGTGTTTTGGTAGGAAGAAAGTGCCTGCCCTACTAGAAACTTAGGAACTGAGCAAACGAGAGTCTTAGGTTGTAAGATGTAACCAAAAGCATGTATTCCATTACCATCTTCATATGCTGTGAGGCAGTGTTCTTTATCTTTTCCATGACACATCCCTGATAACTCCCTCTATGGGCTATCTCCACTAATGGACCATTAAGACCTTTCTGAATAACTCAAAAAATTACACCATCCCATTGTGGGATGCTCTGCCCAGGCGGGGAACCAAGTATTCCTACCTGGATATAATCTGAGACAGCATGAGCAGCACTGCCTACTGCTCCATAACCCCCACTGGACCTTCAGAGGAAGACCAGATCTTTCTACAGGATCACTGCTTCAACAGAAGCCCATCTATCACTCACTAACAGGACTGCAGCCACCATTTAATGGTGCTGCCACCACCACCCTGACCAACAGGGTGTCAGGCTGTATCCTGACTCTGTCAGGTTAAGCCAGTTTTTTCTGCCTTTATTTTAATTTTCCTATGGAATTGTAGTTCTGACTTGGAATCTCTCACTGGTTTGCTTTTGAACTAGTACAAAAAGCCACTATTAAAGTCTTAAGCTGTGCCAGGGGAAGTTTAGGTTAGACATCAGGAAAGAGCCTTTGACTTAAGCCCTAACCAAGAAAGGCTTGGCTTCACAGAAAAGTAGACTTGTTATCTGCTGTCTAATGTGTCTGGAGAAATGGGTCACAGGGTGCTTTCTCTGCGAATAAACTTGATGGCTGCAAAGAAATCCAGTCTGGCTCATCAGCTTCTCCTCCCTGAGGAAACAGTCTGCTAGACTCCAGGTGCTGGCTACCTTCTCAGCAATTTTACTGATTTATGCCTCTAGCTAATTTCAAGCCCAGGAATTGTGTTTAAGTACCTCACTAATGACAACTGCATGAGATAAAGGAGAAAATTATATTTTTACAAGTAATTTCCCTGTGTTTTTGTAGCAAGCTGTTACGGATGCTAGTGCAGAACATCACCTTTGTGCACAAATGCAAGTTAAAAGGTGATGTTGTCTTTTAAAATGTAGGGGTTTTATCTACCAGGACTAGGCAAACACTGGTCCTACCGAGCTCATTGGCAAATCTGCTGCTTCCTGTGTGCCATGGATCAGACCTGTGCTTGTGAATCCCATCACACAAACAAGCTTTGCAAAATAACAACACAGGGCTGGCAGCCCAGGGGCACTATGAGGCCAATGGGGGCAGAAGGCTTTATTTAATTTCATTTCTGAAGACATCATCCCGTCTCCTTCTTTCTGCTTCCATTATTTTTCTATCTGCCCAGAACCTTTCTGTCCATTTATTCTGCATTCCCCCTATCTATTTCTCTGCTATCATCTGTCAATATTTTCTTGTCCCACCTTCTCATTTTGCTGTCTCTTTTAAAGAAGCAGTAATTCAAGGGTAAAAAGACAATAAAGAAAAGGCATAGAAAAAAGCTGAAGATTGCTCCCACTGCAGTTTGTAACTAATTTCTATGGCTCTCCCTGAATCCTGCAACATTTTCTAGCCACCAAGGAGTCACAGTTAAATATAACCCCTGATTATGGGTTGAGAAAAGCAAGTGGCACAGAAAAGTTGGTAATTCTCATCTAAGGGCTGCAACTACCTATTGGCAGCAGGACTACAGTGACAGAGTCTGTGATTTAGGGTCCTTACCAGAATCTACACTGGTGTTAAACCAACTAATAAAGAGTTGCAACAGAGATGTGCTAATTATATTTTTCCACTTGAGTGTGTACTCAACATTGTAAACTATCATTTAGTGTCATTATTTTAATGATATATTATGTTGATAATACAATCTGGGTTAATTCCCAAAAGTGAAATCTAGGGGAAAAAAATGCTTCTCTGATATTTTTAAAATGCAATTTCTCATTAACCCTAAACCAGAAACTACTATAGACCCAGCTCCAGGGAAAGCATTCATTTACCATCAAAGGTAGCAACTATAATTATTATGGAAATAGTGGTCACAAACCAATTCTCATGTCTCTTATTTTAGTAGGGGAAAAAAACCCAAAAGGTAAAACCAGAATTTTATATTCTAAGGCCCATAATTGAGTGGGTTTTTTTTAAGGCATGTCTCATCTTTTGCTGAGAGAGAGCAAGCAGTCAGCAGTGTATTCAGCACTGGTGCAGAAGAAGAAAATAGATGTATGCCTGTCCCAAAGATGTGAGGATATCAAAGTGTAATAACGGGAAAACAAAAGACATAATTCTAATCATTCAGGCTCCCCATCATTTTAAGCAGTATAAGTCACTCCACACTTTAAATAGCATTTTCCCCCATGGCCTATTAGCCTGCAAATTCCACCTGAATCAAGAGACAGGTTTTTTCTTACATATTTGAGGAATAACTCCAACCCAACCCTGGGTGTGAAGGACAGCTCACACAGGTATTTGTTTACTATTTTATACCTCATTGTCAGGTATCCCTGGATGACTGCAGAAACAAAGAGCCATCTGAGGCCTCCCTGATCATCAAGTATTTCACCAATTGTCCAAGGACAAGATAAAGTGTTTATTAGCCTGACTATCAGAATCACATTTTCTTCAGGCAAGTAGTTCTACCTCAGTCTTAGGTATTTCTGGTTAATATCCTCATATCTCTCTAAAAGAATTTAAAGATTGTATGCAAGATTTAAGCTTTTAACATGCTTGAAAGTCACTACAAAAAACCAATAAAAGAAATAAACTTGTTAAAAGTATATGTGTTTGAATGGCCCTCTAGACATGAATAATGCCAAGGGCCTGATGTTTTCTTCCCTAACACTCATGACATCAGAAAAGACCATCCTGAGTGACAGAGGGATCTGCCAGTACAGGTCATGCCAATAACAGAAATTAATGAAGTCTGAGATCTTTGGCATCTTCCTCTGCTTCCTGCAGAGGCAGCTGTGGGAGCACTGATCTGCTGTAGATTGGCAGATTTATCTCTCTGCTGAACCCCAAACGCCTTTTGTGCCAACTACTTGTTAACAGAGCCCAAACAGATACATTCAGTGTTTATCAAACCATGGAAAAATAATGGTTTTCCCCAGAGAGAGGCAGAAGATTTCAAAAGGATCACAAAGCACTGACATTAACCACCGCTGGCAGAGCTCTCAGGGGCAGAGAATGAGTCTGCTGCTGAAGCCACTAATCACTGGGTGCAGGTTCTCGTCCCCAGCCCTGGAGGAACAGCTGCTCCCAGCAGTTACAGGCAGCCAAAACAGTTTGAAAAACAATGGATTTTAGAAATTCAATACATTGGAGAGTGATTACAGCATTTTGCCATTGCATCAAAGGCAGGGTTTGATTCTCACTTCAGACCGTCCTGAGCTGACCAAAGCAAAAATAGAACCTCATCAGGGAGAGAGGCAATCCAGATCCTTTTGATTTATCCTGTGCTGTCCTATTTTTACCCAAAATCTACCCCAGCATGGGGAAGATGTGAGAACTTGCAGGTTACAAAACCCTGTGTGTTCACAGTGCTGTTGGGTGCTGCGATGGCTATAATTGTGATACACTGAGAATGTTTGCAGCCTTCTGCAGATCTCACACTCACACTTCTGCCCAACTGGTGTGATGTGCTTGTGTTATAACAGTTCAACATGTTGTAACCAAAAGCTGTCGAGAATGCTGGTTCAAATGATTTCTCTCCAAACACTGTCCTTTGTTTAGGTCTTTCCATGTAGCAGTGAGTAGGGGATGGACACTTTGTGTTATTCACAGCCTGATTCCCTGTTGTGACACTGGGAAAACCATCTCATCTGTGTTTCAGCATCCTTAGCTGTCAGTCTGATACACAATGCCCTGCTCATGAGGATGATGATCATAAGGCTTTGGAAATGAAGGACAAGGTGAGTGTCACCTTTCTACAGATAAATTAACTATGTACATCAGGTAGACGTTTATGACAGATTAGGTATTCCAGGAAATCTAACAATCTTGGTGATCCTGGGGTCGTACCACAGAGCACTCAACTGTATTTTCCATCAATTTACTAATGCATAAATAAAAAAGAAAATGTTTCCCAGCAGCTGCATGAGACAGAACAGCAAACGTTCTTAGTAGGAGATCCTGACTGTAGTGTTCAAACCATGCTGAGTCTGGAGAGGAACTAACAACAAATGAAATCTCTCAAAGTGAGCCATTCCTTTCCCAACTCAAAACACTGCTGGACTCACATATGTTGCCTGGGGGATGAAGCAGGGGGATTTGTTTGAAGTTCTTTTCGATTTGTCTGAATTTTTTCTCCCTCAGACTCTTTGACCCCTGGGGAAGCTTCTGCTCTGTCAGGTATGTAATCAAGCCCAAGGGGAAATCAAACGTGCTCGCTTACAGTCATTAGTGGTCCCTAAAAAGCTCAAGGGGCTCATGCTTTCTGAGACTTGTAGGATAAATTGGGAAAAGGTTATAAAATAAAGGAAATAGAGAACTGGAGAAAAGTTGGAAGACTTGCTTGAGAAGGCCTACTGGAGGCACCTCACTTTTTGCAGCACACCCAGCAGTCTCAGCTGAGATTTGTTGTAAGACAAGAGCCATGGGATGTGAACCATTAGTCCTTTACAAAGTCTTTCCAATCTGCACCACATGCATCACCTCAATGTTCCAGCTGCAGACAAGTCTGTGTCATTTCTCAGCAAACAATTTCTCAGCAAAGTGCCAGGAGAACAGGCATAACCTATTTGAAAGGGCTGACAATAAATTCCTTATCTTTATTAAGATTCAAATCTTGCTCCACCCCACACTTATCAAATCTATTGATTTCAAAGTAAACAAACCCCTCTGTATAGATTGGCTGTACTTGAATCTTGAATTTAATCTAAGTGTGTAGGTACCATGATTTAAGCAATAGAAAATTGAACCATCACAACAGGCTAGGAAATCATATAGAAGAATTTGCATTCAATTAAAATGTATGCTATGTATGTTATTTGTTGTATTGTGTCCTTGTATTATTTCTGTAAATTAATTTTAACCCCTCATGAATCACACAGCTAAAGAACTGTGACATATTTTTACATGGAAAATCTAGGGAAAAAAATAATGATGAGTTGATTCACGATTTGTTTTGGGAAAAAATTGTTATCCACTTGAAGCCATCGTTGGAGAAATTGCTTTTCAAATCTATTACATCTCAGGCATACTAAGTACACTCTAATGAGTTCAAAAATGTGTAATGACAGTGTTAATTCTATGGCTAGCTTCGAATCAAGACTTTTTCTTTTCTTCAAAGGAAAATAGGATTATTAAGTGCACTAGGAGAATTTCCTTAACATGATTGATAGGAAGAAAGAGTAATCACCTTTGAAGTGCCACTACGTATAATACCTCTCTAGTGTTCTCTTTCTCCTCCTGACATCCGTGAGTAATTGAAAGTAAAGAAGCTGCTTAGTGTGATCAATGAAGCCCAGATGACAGCCTGTTCTACAGCACCTACCCGCACTGCTGGGTGACAGCAGCATCATCTTTGATACCTTAGGGCTGACACAGGGCAGCACATTTTTGAAGTGCCAGACTCCGTTTGGCAGGACTCGCGCTGCCGCAATCACTAATGACCTGGATTGGGTGCTCCTCCGTCAGCGTCAAGCGCATCCCGCTTCGCAGGAAGTAATGCTGGAAGCAGCCTGGAAACTGGGCCAGGCACTTGCTGGGGCTGGACTCAGCCTCGTAAAACCAGGATTCTGCTGCAGAGAAAGCTCAGGAGCCCCGGGTTGAGGCTGTTGGGTGCCCCTGTCTGCAGCACATCAGAGACATCCCCTGATGCCACACAGGGGAGCGGCTCTGGCAGTGCCACAGGGCAGGGCAGACCAGCCCCAGGTACTGCCATGGCCTCCAGCGTGTCACAGACTGAACAAGAGGCATTTTTCTGTTAGTCACAAATTCTGGGAATTGGAATATAAAACAAAATTGCTGCACCTAAGTAGACTGCGGTTGACTCACCACAGGTTCCTGAGGGAATAAATTATCTAAAAAAATACCTATTTAGATTGCTTTACATTTATTCATGTAACACTGTTTCAGTATTAACAGCTCAGGTATTTATAATAAATTACAATTATATAAGGAAGTAACAAGCAACTGTCTCTGTTTTACTGAGTTCTTTGCAAAACATCAAACTCGTCTCAGCTGACTTTTCTGAGAAAAATTCCCATAAAAGATAACCTAAAAACCACAAAAATGTGTACAAATTTGGCTTCTATTCTGAGAATCAGGATAAAAAAGATCTGCAACATACAGAGTATCTCTAAAAACATAAAACTAAATGCAATTTTATTGACATTTCAACAGCTCAGATGAGTTCTATTGTTTCACAGTCCTAGGCATTGAAATTGGAGGTGGTACACCAAGGTTAAATCACAGTAGTGACAGTTTCTTGTGTCAGACACCTGTCAAAGTGTAATAAGAAATCCGTGAAAAGAAATAAGATGCCAAAAGCACATCACAACCGAGCTTTTTCATTTTCATACTTCATGATTCATAAGTCACAGAAACTGTACACCTATGAAGAAAAGGTGGCAGCTACACGCCAACACTTCCTGTTTGGCCGAACATCGGACTGGGTCAAACTGTAAGGACAGGTCCTGCCCAGCCATGCTTTAGAAAGGCTGTGTAATCCAACCCATGGAATAATTTACACAGGACAGTGGGAAGGGGACAATTTCTGCTTCACCTGGTAGGCGTGGCAGAGGAGCAGAGAGGGCTGGAGTGTGGCCAAATCAACATCCCGACTCAGCACCGCACATCTACAGTGCCTGCACATTCTCCTTGGGGTCTCCCTCACACCTATTTCCCATGGGCACACACCAGAAACCCAAGCTCTCTTTTCTTTACAACAAACCCAGTGAGTGTCAGACATACTGACACCAAACAATGAAATCACTTCAGAAAAATCAAAGCCATCAGAACTGAACCATGCCAACATGCTCAAAAAATCTTTAGTTAATGCATTTTATAGAAGACCTATCAAAGGGACTGAGGAAAATGGAGCAATCACAAAGATGGACAGTTTCAAATCTGTAGATGGGCCCATGACCACAGGAAGGAAATAGGTACATGAGTGTAGCGCTGGCTCCTTTTTGTAAAAAGGGATTTTTAAAATACCTGTTCTTTGAAAATAAAGGGAAGACTTTCACACAGATGGGCTCTCTGAATGTTATTCAAGTTATCAGATTATGCAGTCACAGAATAACTTAGGTACCATGCCCACCTCTGAGCTTGCAAGTCTGCTTAAACAAATTGTAGCTTTACAGCAATAAACAACCTTCAATAAATCCCTTCTTCCCTCTTTCATTAAGTTTCTTTATATGAGAAAACTAATGGGAACAGTGGTCAAAACCATGCATATATGAAGGAGAGGCAATATTCATCTCCATGTAAAGATGTCTTTACTTTCAGAGCCTGGGCAGCTTTTTCTGGTTTGTTTTTAAATAGCCCTACTCTGCAATATAGGCCAGTGCTGCATTTGCTTGAAAGCCTGCTTCTTGAAGCTGATTTCTTTTAAACTGTGAATGATACATTCTGTTCAGAACTACCTATGCAGAGCTTTGGCAGTAACACTCCTACTGGCAGGAAGGGGAGTTTATAGCTGCAGCTTTGCAAGAAACAAATAACATTTTCCTGTGACTATTGATTGCCATCTATTTTTATGACACATCTGTGACTTTCAGTGACTTACACAAGTGTTCTGCATTAATAATATATCTGCTCCAGTTATTTATATATTTACTTGATAAATTAAAAAATACATACTAATAAAACAAGTGTAAGGCTCTCCAGAGAGGAAAATATTAAATGACTGCTTTTATATGAAAGGCCACAGAGCAACACCCACTGAGAGACCAATTTATTATTTGTACGTACGCATGCAGGCATGTCACATATATCAATGTATATACATGTCCCCTGCTTTTTCCTCCTTCCCCTTTAGGTGGTTCAGTGACCTGCCACCCCCTCGCTTGCCAGAAGGGCCAGCAGCTGGGCTCAGCACCACCTGTCCCTTCAGGAGGCCCAGAAGATGAGATTCTGGGCCTTAGACCTGACCTTTACCACAAGCAATGTGCAAGGGACAAAGTTAGCAACAGCGGTCATTTCCCTGAAGCTCTTCATGCCTGGCAGGACTAGAGAGACCTGCCACAGAATAAATATTGCTATTTACTTTTTATTTTCCTGGCAATTTCTAAACATCTAAAAAAATAATTGAAAAAAACTCCCTCTCAGCTGGATGTGCACACACACAAAGTCTATGACACTCCAAAGCTGTACTGTGTTGCTTCTCTGATGGTAGCTGCAACACACAAAAATATCCTTTAATCAGAGTTATCTTAAAATCATCTTCCTGTGCTCTGCACTTTTTAATTGTAACATGCTAGCCAGAAGGAAATGTTAGATTAACTAGCATCCACAACATGTCTTTGAGCAGAGATTTATAGAGAAAAAGTCATTTTAAAGTGAAAGATATTCCAATCCATTTTCAAGAGTCTTGCAGAACATGACTGGAAGTGTAAAGAGAATAGCTAGAACTAGTCATACAGAGTGCTAATGTCAAAGATGATGAAAATACGAAGTTGGGTATTCCAGTTCTAGAGGAAGAAAGATTCTGCCTCAGCCTGCCAGCTAATCCTAGAAAAAAATTCCTCTATCTGCACCTCCCATTCCTGAGAGATTCCTTATCTCCCCCTCTCTGCTCACGTGGATTTCCTTGTTTAAAAAGTACTTTAAAATCTCCTGACCATTCTGAGCCTGCCTTTGTGAGGCTGGGGATGCACATAATGGGTTGTAATCTGCCAGGAAAGTCCCTTGATCCAGGTCACCACTGTGCCACCACAGCACAATGGGTGGCCTGCCGCGGAGGGCAGGAACCAGGGCAACATCAAGGACAGAAACCACTAAGCTGCAACTAAATGTGAAACCACAGCCCAGCTGAAATAAATGGGGCATATTTCCGGTAAAACCATGAAGTAAAAGAGCTCAGCAGCTGAGTTGCCAGGAGGAAAGAGCAGGAGTCAAAGGCACTGTAGCATTATATGTGTATCTGAGTTGGTTTATATGCTTGTAAAACTGCCCACTTCTTTTCACTTCTAAAATCAGTCTCTTAAGAGAAGCCTCCTCATCCCGGGTGACCTCAATAGTCTATTAGGAAATGCTTTCATCCCCTGGAAGTGCCCTCGTGTGCCCACTGGCCATGGAAAAAGCATTCTGGACTGGGGTGCTTTAACTCCATGCCCATTGCCAAACCAGATGAACTCTGAGCTTAAACATCCTCTTCCATATTCAGAGAGATGTTTCCGGTGATGCTATGGAAACCAGTGCTTTCCTCTACAGAGACTCAAAGCTGCATTAAATATGTTCTTTTACCAACTTTGCTTCTTTCAATGTTAGGACCATTAGGAAAATGGATGCAGGCAGGCTTTGCTCTTGACCTCAGTTCAAGCTCCCTGTGTTTTCCTATTAATTCCAAACAAAGAGGTAAATGCTGAGGGTGGCTTAGAAAACACTGAGGTCTGGGGAAAGAATGAGGAAAAATGCTTATATTATCACATTGCACTCCAGTTAAAGCAAGGGACTAGGTTGGATGCTGCACTTAGCATGTTATAAATCTGGAAGTTTCAGTTTTAAATCCCAAGGTAAATGCTGTTCAGCCAACCCTTCTCTTACCAGTCTTTAACAATTGCACCTCATCCTCAGTCCTTGATAACGCACAGCTATGCAAAACCAGAAGCTGCTGAAACTCAGTCACTGAGTCTTGTCTCAAAAAACAGGTATTTAATGCAGGACACTTCAAAGATGTGTAACAACAAAAGCAGCAGAGGTCAAGACTCTTTAGGTCCTTCAGTTTTAGCTTCTGGTTTTGAAATACATCTGCCTTTCTAATTGGGTAAGGGTCTGCTGTTATTTTCTTAATTGTTTTACATGTATCTATTCACTCCAAACAGATTAAGATGAGAAAATGGATCACACACCTACAACTTCTGAATAGACAGTACCTGCACAAGTATTATTTGCATGCATGCTACGCTGCACTGAAATCAAATGCATGTTCCATGGCATGTAAAACTAAATCACTACAACAGAAGAAAAAAAGGAGGTAATTAAAACACAAAGGTGCAAGACAAGATAAACAGAACAAGCAACGAGCCAGGTGACAGCATTCTTTAGGTCATTACAAGGAGGCTGCTTCTTCATAATGCTTGGTAGAAGCACATATCTCTGATAGAGATATTTCTGCTGTTGTCTGTAATGGCTTTTGCTTTTGTTGGCACTAATCTCAATTTTCAAATGGACAATACATGGGTCAAATCCATTTTGGACCACTCATATAGCTTGTCTCAGCGAATGTTATGGGCAGAATAGTCTCATGCTTAATCTTCCAGGAGTGCTGCTCACTGTTGCAACAGTTGGATTTTCCCATTAGTTGTTGGGATAAATTGCTTTCAGGAATATTCCTGCTTTTACTGAAAACATAAATCTTTTTTTTTTTAATCTTCCTGATTGATAAGAAAAGCCTGAAAATGTATCTCAATGCACCCAAAAAAATTCAGAAACTGAAACACAAACAATAGTAAGTCCAAGGTTAATCCTTCTGTTTCCTCTGAATCTCTTTATTAAATCAATTTCAGAATTTTCAAAGGCAAACCCATGCTTCCTAGAATCTGAAGGTTGTCATCCCCACTACTAAACCCATTTCATAATGGCTTAAGGGAAGCTCCCCTTTTGTGAAGGAATTTTCATGTTTGGGCTAAGGATGTTCTGTGACCAAGACAAGACATTTCTCTACTTAACTTGAGCCCCCTAACAACTTCAATACACTTCATGTTCTTTCTTATCTCTAGGGTTCTGCTCAGGAATTACAAATAGACTGCACAGGTAGATGCCTCGAGAGCCTGGTCTGTTCTCTCTTTTCCACAGGGTCACTGCAGCAGCCCCTTCCCAGCCCACAGCTGTGTGTGGCTCTGAGCACATGCAGCCCAAACCCCAGCTGGGGTCTGTAGGGCAGGCACTGAGCTCAGCCAGCCCCCAGCCCACTCCCTTCCACACCAGCTGAGGGAAGCTCAGGCTTTTTGCCCATGTAGATGACTCACAGCCATCACTGCACAATAAAACCTCAGAGTTAAAAACACAAGAGTTCACCTTCCCTTGTGTTACCCATACGCCTGCAGCCAGAGAGAGACTAAAGATAGTTTGTCTCTTAGCTCTTAAATATTTAATCCACACCTTCTACATTATATTCTAGCTTCTAGATACAATCCTGTAAATCACTGAATGTCTGTAAGAAGTTACACTATTCTAGATTTTTTTATATTTCCTTCTGTGGCACATCCACATATGATGTGAAGGCTGATTAAGTTATGCCTTTACATATTCTGACAAGGTCTTCCAACAGTGCTCAGGAATATTTCAGGCAAGAGAAAGAAACAGTACTGAAACACAGAAACCTGCCAATTCTCACCCTTGTAGATAATCTACCTCAAGTCCATCCTAAATGCGAAATCCTTCAGAAGAACAGATGCAGGATTGTACAAGAGAGGTATGGATAAGAAAGAAAAAAGTGGGGTTTTATCCCCCCCAAAAAATTTTTGCTTCACTACAAATTAAATGTCTTTTAAGTAAATAAAAATACATTCTACTGATAAATTAAGTAAAATGCTAAAAGACCTTACCCTGAGAAACCTGAGTCATCACTGCTGATGGCTTCTACCAGGACATTGCTGTGTCATTTCGTAAACGACATTTCGTTGTCACTGCATTTCAACACAGCTGAATAATAAGGGATTTAGGAATTGTGGGCAGGATTTTAAGTAGGATTTGTCAGTAGGATTTTAGGTATCAGCAGAATTGGTAGCAGGATTTTAAGTAACACAGGTGCAATTTGCATCCAGATACCCAGAGAACAAGGGACAAATGTCCATTTTTCCTTTGATGTATTTAAGGTGGAACGTAGTTCTCTGATAATACAAAAATAGGACTGTGTCCTGAAGAGTGCTTTTGCCTATAAAAGATGTGAAGAGACAGATGTGAAGGATGATGCTCTGCTTGAGAATAAGGCATGGCTGAGTGCTTGACTGCTCAGAAACTTACAATCATTTCTAGAACAGTCCTTCCAGGAAGAGAGTTACCTACCATTTCCTATTGTGAAACAAATCATTAGATGCATTTTCCACTGTTGTTCAGTGGAATGAAGTAGAAATGAAGTCCCTTGTTCCTCAGAATTAAAGAAAGACTACCTGCATGTAGAATTTCAATTTCTGTTTCTACTCTTTTGTCTTTCTGTTTAATAGTAAATGCCCTGATTGCTAAATGAAACTATAACTAAATGATCTTTAAGGTCTCTTCCAGCCCAAGTCTTTCTATGATTCTATGAATATGTAACTAAGCTCCATGGGCAGGGTTGAAGAATCTTTTGCTAATGTTAGTAGTCAGGGTTTTTTTCCACATTTATAACATCCTGTAATAGGTTTCCAGGATAAGTTTGCTTATTAATTGAATCTGTCATACCAGGAACACAAAGAGCATTCAGCTTAGACCAGGCAACCTGGTCTGAGCAACCTGGTCTAGTGGAAAGTGTCCCAGCCATGGCAGAGGAGTGTAACAAGGTCTTTAAGGCCCCTTCCAATCCAAACCATTCTATGATTCTGTGATTCTTTCTATTTTACAAAAGGACAGAAAAGCCAATGTCACTTGCTGGCTATGGAAGGGAGAACAGAGCAATCCCCATTTTCATATTCTCGGTATCCATTAGACCACTTCAGGTCACACAAGTTTGCTCTCACATGTTAAAGCAGCTGTTCAGAAGTATCCAGGTACTAGAGAGCCAGGAAGTAACAGGATGGGTTCTAAGATGAGAGTAAAAATTCCAGGTATAGGTTACTTTCACTTATTTCAGCTCTCCTAGAGGGGATCTACTGTCTCAAAGTCCTAAAATGAAAAAGTCAGCAAAAGATGTGCTGAATTCCAGATGTTAACTACACAGACTTGCTGGATTAGAACTGCAGATAATTAATTGCCAAATTTTAATACATGCTGAACTAAATGGATGATAAGATTTCCAGTAGGTAGTCTTGAGGTCCAGAAGGGGAAGGTTATTTCTTAAAATGGGAGAGCTCTAGAGGCCTAAGTCATCTAAAATGTCTGATTTCAGGAAGTTAGAGAAGCTTGGGAGACTAGAAGAACGGCAAAGTGAGGAGCTGTGATGCTTGAGAGCAGCAGCTCGACAGAGCTTATGTGCTGCTACATTCCTTTTGGTGAGAAGGAAGCAACTTTTCAGCTTTTAGAAACTGTGAGTAATTGTTAGCTAGGTTTCCTATAAGGTCATTTATACACAAAATGCTCTGTTAGATTTTACACTTAAAAAAAAAAGAAACAAAACAAAACAAAACTATAGCATTTGCCGTTATGATACTGTAACCTCATTATCCCAGTTCTCAGGAATTCAGTTTGTCAGTTAAAACTTAGAGTAAAATGATAATAGAACTAAGAAAATGAGGACATTTTTATCTGGAAAGTACATGAGGTTAAAACAACAAAATCAAAACACAGAGGAATTATTTTATCACTTGTGCAATAGAATATGTGAGAGACTTCAGCTCTGATAAAAGCTACGCTGTACTTAATGCTGCCTGCTCATTATAATCTGAATTGAAAAGGAACTGCAAAAGTAAATTGTGGCACAGGCTTTAAGACACATGTAGTCTGTAACACATCAGGGAACTGATCCTCAGCCTCAAGTCCCCTGCCTGGTTTTAACCTCACCACTCCTTTTTAACTCCATGCACCAGAGCACTGCCCCATCCCAAGCTGCCTTCCTGGTGTCTTCACTGACACAGACAGAATAAGACCTTTAAATTTATTTTTTTTTTCTCTCCAGAAATTTGCTATGGAGATTCTCAGGCTGAAATTCACGGGTGTCTGCCATCTGTTCCTAGGGTTTTGTTAGGAATTATGACTGAGAGGTATAATTTGAAACTATTCTTATACTGCTAAGGCCAGGTTTATTTTCCTACAACAGGTGACCCACGGGAAGTAATTTCCTGTTTGAGGAGAACCCTAAATGACATTTAGCTGTGGGTATCAGAAAAACATGCCCTACAATTAGATTTTAAAAATATTGAGCTGATTTTGGCTGGTGCTTGATACCTTTTGAATTTCACTTCATCCTTTGCAGCTCCTTTTCAATGAAGTTTTAGAGTGTCTGGTTTGAAGGTTCCTGACCCGGAGGTCATCTTTGATATCAGCCCAGCTTTTGATTATCAGTTTAGCTACATAACAAAAACTTCTACATCTGCAGAGGATAGTAAGTAAAGCTACAACCAAGGCTGTCTCAGGAGGGTGCTAGGCTGTCATTCATGCCTTCATTACATCTCAGCTGGATTATCGAAACACATTGTTCACATGCCTTCCAGACCAGGCACTCACAAACTGCAACACAGCAAAAATATTGAAGCTGGAGGGATAAGAAGCTGTCAGGGAGCACAACCCACTGCACCCATGCTGAGAGCTTAACAAGAACCTCAGGCAAGGCAGCGAATTGCAGTTCCTGCTTCCCAACCCCACCTCTAATAATAGTTCTCCACACCTGCACCAGTAGCGAGCCCAAGAAATAGACTTGGCCCCTCTGGGTGTTATTTGGTTATTAATGGCACGGCAGAGAGAGGTTCAGGACTTGTTGAGCACTGTGTGGTGCTCTGCACATCAGAACATTGATTTCCCCTACCCTGGCAAAGAGCAGATTTGCCTTCACACCCTTCCAGAGCCCAGGGATTCTCCTGTCAAATGCAGCCAACAGACCCACTCTTCATTTGCTCAAACCTATTTATTTTACTAAAAGGAAAATATTCAAGACTGGCCAAGCTTTCTCAATTCTCCTAGACATCACCCAATCCACCCATGTAAATCCCAACTCTCTAGTTTTTAACGAGAATCATTAAAAAATAAATTAGTATTTCAGACTTCACCACTTTGATATTGAAAGGAACATTTTTTAATGTGAGAAACTTTACTAAGAAGATGCTTAACACAGTTGTGGGGTTAAAGTACAGAGCAGATAATTTGCAGATATTAGCAGAGGGCTGCAGTGATTCCTCCCCCCCAGTCTGCCTGGAAATACAACTAAGTGATACCAAAGACTCTAGGAGAGCAAAAATTAAGACAGGTCAACTATGACTGTCCCAGGACTTGTGTGTTAACTGAGTCATGAGAGCTAATCATGCAGAATGTGTCTTTAACAGAGATGTTATTCTGAAGTGAGTTGAGTCATAAGTCACTGAGCATAACACTACAACCTTGGGATACTTTTAAACGTGGACTAAATATATTATTCATCTGCATGTATTCACAATGGTATCTCAGCATCTCTTCCATTAAAGTACTGCCTCAGCTCTCATTGTATAGTTTGTTAATTCTGTGATTCTCTTGCATGTGAAGGGCATTCAGAAGTTTCCCGTATTTCGTAATGTATTGGTATAATTACAAAATCTCATTAAGAAGAACTTTATTATTGATTTACTGGTTTTCTATTCATTAAATTTCACTGTAAAAAGGATTATTACTTTTAAAGTCAGCATGCTTAAACACAAATGGAATTATCGTAAGAGAAACAACATAAAATGGGGCTATTAATATTAAAACAGCTATACTTTGAAGATTATTCATTTAATAAATCTTTGTGATATTAGCAAGATTGATGAGCAGTAGTACAAATGAGGAGAACATGGGAGAGATGATCATTTATTATCATTACAGAGATATAAAGTATGATTCAGTGTTTCATAATGGATGTTAAATTTGATTTAACATATGGCTGACTCATTCTCTGAAAACTATTCTTAAAGACATAAACTCATTGAAAAGTCAAATCCATTGTCTTAATAATACTCATGAATTATCTTTTGATATGAAAATAAGTACCGTGTCCTCAGACAAATCAGGCAGGTTGTGGCAGCGCCCTGTGCCAGGTACAGAAAACACACCTGGAGACACAAACAACACCTCGAGTGTGCCCAGGCAGGTGAGCACTGCAAATGAGCAGAAAATGTCTCCTCCTTTTGCACACCCACAGACCATTTGTGCTCTGCATGCTCCCCAATATTGTTTTTACCTGTGCAACAGACTAAGGCAATAGCATATCTGATTGTGAACAGGGGCAAGGCCTCCAAGTGATGTCACAGGAGATTCCCTGAAAATATGTTTAAATCCCATTGAAGAGTTATCTTGAAGTATTTGGTATGTACCAAGCAGGGCCACTGAGATAGGACTGTTTATTTCTATGTTAGAACCTCTGCACAATTCAGATATTACAAACCCTATGCCAATGCTGAGCAACAGAATTTTCTTAGCCTGTTGACAACTATTTATTCACATATATCAAATAAACTGGACAATTAATTGCCTGATCATAAAAGAAATACTACTGTTTCAAATATCCTATCAAACTAAAATACACATTTGAGAAACAAGACAGCTAAAATGAAGGACTGGTATTTCTGCTAAGCCTTGATACCGGCTTAGAAAATATCTACCTGAAAGAACTACTATCCAAATTAAATGTGGAGTCACAGAAAGTTCTGTGCCATGGCGTTCTTTCTGCTTAGCAATCCTGGCCACAAAAACTTCTGAAAATTTCTTCTGTAGATCCATCATTATTTTGCCAGTGAATCAAGAGCAATCCAGATATCTTCTCCCCTTCCCTGCCCCCATATGCACAGGGCACAGATGAGACTGAATGAACACCACGTCCTTGGTATATTCAACAACTGTATTGTGTGCATTTTCCACAGAGGGCACTTCTGTTACCTCTTTCTTTGCCTTTAGTTGTCTGCAATATTTTTTGTTTAATTAGGAAAATAATTGAATCAATAGCTCACCACCTCACTGTTCCTCTCCCCTGAGATGCAGCACTAACAGGATATATTCATATATTTATTCATCCATCATCTTATTGTGATAGTCTAATCCTGGCTGCAACAGCAGCAGCACAAGTCCCAGCAGTATGGATTACTGGAATGTTTAGTGCTCTGGACTACCAGGTTCCTGCTTAGAAATCATCCTTATAAACACACTCCAGTAAAGGTCTGATGCTTTAATTTCCCACCTCCTCAGATTTTACTTGTTCCTGCACTACAACTAATCCAGACCTGTGCTTAATGGAAAAGGATTGCTGAGCTGCTCCATTAGCCCTTTACATAAAACACTTTACATGTCCAAAGGAAAGGCTTTACCCTGTTCTAACAAACCACAGCCCCACCATGGAGCCTGCTGTAGGATCTGGACTTTAACAGCTGACATATTTCCTATGCACAAATCTTCCCAAGTACCATCTCATCTAAGTGAAATGTGACAGACTTGAATGTACAGAAGAGTAACAGAGTCATAGAGTCTTTATTCTTTGAATATTATAATAACGTAATCATCTGCTATAATGCCCTATTCACTATCTCTCCTCAGTCATTTGTTTATTTAGGTAGGAATTGACCCTGCCTATCAACTTTACATGCATCTCAGACTTGTCACCCTTTGCCTGCCTCACGTTTTCTCCATCTCTCATGAGAATTTACTTTCACTTATGTAGCACTACCCAAGCAAACTTCCCAGTTGCTAAATGCACTAAAGTAGTACAAGAAGAAAATTGTGACAGGATGAAAAGGTTTCAGAACAGTTGGCAATGGATGGATATGCAGATAGTCTACTGAGGCAGAGATGATTTGTAATAGGAAAATTCTAGTCTCTACATAGGTTTTAACTCACTCTCCCTTCTAATTTTACAGACTAACAATGGATTCAAAAGCTCCCAGGAGAAAGTGAGCATGCTGAAATGTAGGAGGTCTGGTAGAAAAATGAACAGTGGTTGTTAAGTGAAATCTTTTGACTACACACTCTCTTTTTTGTTTGCTGCAGTGACTTTCTCTACTGCTGGTAATTGACTTCTGCTTGTTTACAATTAAAGGATAACATTCATGTTAGAATATCAAGTGAAAAAGTTCTTTCTGCAGGTGATTAAATGTCACAGAAAGATAAGGATGTACATTAGCTGTGAAAGCTGTTAATTGCAAATATACACCAGCATTAGTAGTGCTGTCCCTCTTTCACCATCCCTAGCAGATCACAGCTGAGAAGGGATATTTGCGTGCCCTTCT
This sequence comes from Phainopepla nitens, assembly GCA_013400175.1. Classification (NCBI taxonomy): domain Eukaryota; kingdom Metazoa; phylum Chordata; class Aves; order Passeriformes; family Bombycillidae; genus Phainopepla; species Phainopepla nitens. Next base: position 826,312 of record VXBQ01008798.1, on the reverse strand, counting down.
CATGCCCTTTAAATATGTTCACACAGAGGCATGGAGACGTTTTGCTAATTCTTTACTGGACTACCCATTGATTCTCACTCGGTGCAGCTTCTCACAGGTGAATAAACTATCCAAAGGTATATTCAGTGAAGTGCTGAGGAGACAGAATTAAGAAAAAAAATCTTTAATTGCTTTTGCTTAGTTTGCAATTAATCAAAATTATGTCACTTCTCATAATAACTTAGGAGGTATTTGGAAAAATATTATATTTTAATCAGAGGTATATCCATGTTGAGTAACTTAAACTGTGGCAAAATAGCAGATCAGCTAGATCTAAATAGCAGTATTTTCCTAAATGTATAAAAGTAGTAAACATAACCACAAGATTTGCACTAAATGGCGAGTTGTTGCTTACACAAGGGTCAAAAAGATGGTAATTGCACAAACTGGGCTTCAGGCACACTTTGTCCCAGCATCATTCCTTCCAGTACTGGACCAATCCCAGGTCATTATATCTGCACCAGCATCTCTTTGTTAAAGTAAGCACATTCTGCAAGGCTTGCAGTGTTTCACTGTACATATCTGCCTTGTCACATACAGGTTCACCTTCTGCTATTTGACTTCATTTTCTTCAGTTTTACTTAGTACAGTTGATTTCCTTCCTTCCTTCCTTCCTTCCTGCATTCCTTCCTACGAAGACAATATCTAATTCCAGAATTTCATCCTTTCAACTTAAGTCTTATTCCATCTCTGTGCATCTCTACATGGAACAGGTATCTTGTGAATATTTGAAGTGAAAAAGACTGGTTCATGATAGTGTTTGGAAATTCAAATAATGTTAGTCTGTCTTTGATGCTCATCTTCTTTGGCCAAGTCATCACAGACTTCTTAATTAGCATTCTGTTCTTTTACATCCACCAAAACTTTTTTCTACTTTTTGTTGTGTCATACATCTTTCTCTATATCTATTCAAAATATATCTAGATCTAGACAGATATTTATATGAATTTCAAAATAACAATATTCATAATTTACTTTAAATTATCTGATTGTTTTTACAAGTTTTTGAGAAAGAAAACAACCGAAACAAGTTAGTAGGTGGAACCCACCAAATACCAAGGATACTAAGTCTATAATTTTGACAACTGCTTTCTCCTATTATCTCTTTAGTGGGGCTTAACTTTATCTTCCTGGCACACCCAGTCCTCAGGAGACTCAAGCACCCTTGATTTGTAGGACCCATTATCTCTAAGAATACTCAGGGCTGTCATTTTGGGTGAAGAGTTGAGCACATTTGCACTACTGTAAAGCACTACCAGACTATGAAAATTATCCCAGCCCCAAGAACATGAAGTACTGAGGTCTGAAAACTCTAGATATACATATTGTTCATTGTGTCTTTTCCTTCTCATAGCCCTAGCTTCTGAAAAGTCTCTCCAAACAGGAGGTGAGGATGTAAATGAGAGAAGGCCTTTTTTATGCAGCACCATGTTTGATCTGCATCTTTTCATTCTCTCCCAGCCAAGCTTAAATGCCATGTAGATGACTTTCACAATATATGGCTTGTCTGTTCTTTTTTCTTCTTGGGCTCCGAACACCAATGCTATTGTTGAGCATTCAAAGGCTCTTTGTAGCCCAAAATAGCTGTACCAAAGCCTTTGCCCTATTCAGTCCTTTTACCCAGAACCTGATTCTTATTCTGTGGAGTAATGATGAGTCTTTTAAACCCTGCATGCTTTTGCAGGCATTTAAGGTTCAAAAAGTCCCTCATGTCTAGCTAATCAATACTTTAGGAAGATCTTGTGTAATGCTCATTAAAGTCTAATGCACTGTATTTCTTCAGCTCCTCTGTGCTCCATGCTCAGAATATCCTGCAGCTTCTCTCCAGCTAAATGGCCTTTGAGTTCCTCACACAGCTTGTTGAGGTGTTTTCCTGTCCATTTTTCAGTGATGCAGCTTAATATCTCAGACAAATGTTTTGTCCTGAATCCTCCCTCCCCTACAGACAATCCTTCAAGGAGTGGTGAGGAAAACCAACTTCTCAAGTGGTAATTCCTGGAGCTGCTGCTGTGCTTTTTGCTCTACAGTGAAAAACCTGCAGGCTGCTGAGCACACAGCAGGACATCCTCACACATTCCAGTGCACACAGATAAATGATTGGATGTCTTTGAATGAGTCACTTTCTCCATCTTGCTCTTTGAACTCTCCTGTGGGCAAAGCTGATGGTGGCTACATTGCCTGCTCTTCTGTTTGCTGCCTCCAACACCAGACTAAGATTCCAGGTGATGTTAGCCCAAACCATGCTAAGTGTCATTTAACCTCTAATCAAGCCTTATCTTTTCGAGAGGGCTAGAACAAAGTTTATGCATCGCTTATTTACTATTTGTGGCCTATTTAAAGTGTTGAAGTTGTCCACACATGCAGATGCCAGCCATCTGCCGAGGCAAGTTCGTGCTAGATACCTACTCAGGACCACAGTTCAGCCCAGACTAACTCTTCCTACCCCGAACCAGGAGCCTGAGCTGCCCACAGCTGGACCAAGGCTGTTTAGCAAACTTTTCCCTCAGCAGTAACGAACCAGGCAGACCTACCAGCAATACCCACACTGGGGAGATGGGGGAGGCTGCCACAGAGAAGCATTATAGTACAGAGGTGCTGCTTGGGCATCATTTGGCAGCTCACTGGCTCCTGACTGGAGTTACACAGCAACTCTTCACACTAGATGACAGAAATATGAAATAGTACAGCAAACAAACTCCCTCCTGGCTGCAAATTCAACCAATCTTTCATTTCACCATGTTGGGGTGACATTCAAATGAACATGCTGTTTTCCCCTTCCTTCCCTTCTCCAGAGCTACATTGCTATTGATGAAATGAGACCATCTCAGTGGAAGTAAACAACACTAGAGAAAAAACAAAGAATTTTTCAAAACAAATTTATATTCTGCTAATTGAGAAGAAAGGCATATATGAAGATGAAAGCAATATAAAAGTTTTATTACTTAGTAATTAACTAGCTAATAGTTACAATATTAATTAGCTAACAGTTATTTAGACAAGTCAGGATCTCCTAGTTTTATACACCAATATGGGTGGCTCTCTCCAAGCTAAAAAGACAGGGCAGTGTTTAACCTCAGCCTATGTGCTTGTTTTATAATAAGCTGGGATGTACCAAGTAACCTAAACTACAAGCTACTGTCACTCACTCTCATTTGTAGCTGTGATGTTTAGAATAGCAGTTCAGAAGATAAATATATCTTTTCCCACCGCGTCTGGAAAGCACTGTAAAATGACCACCTGCCAATCTCAAATCAGAGCTCATGACAAGCAAAAATCATGTCTGTATTACCAGCATAATTTCACATTCAATTGATTTTTTAAAAGTAGATTTTACAGAAATCACACTGGAATATAATCAGGCAGGTAAGAGCTTCACAACATAAGCTTGGATGCTTCTTAGTGTGTAAAGGCGCTTAATTAAAAGACTAGATAAGAACTAGAGTTCAGAACCAAACACACCTATTTTCAGACTGAGGGTTCACATGGTGCCCCACGAGCCTGGCAGAACCTCCATCCAACAAGGCAGTCTTGGATTTGGGAACGTGAAATACATAAATGCAATCTATACTCCCACACACATCCTAAGCATTTCCCCAAAGACAGCAGAATTACCTCCATTCCATGTAATATGTTTTTGCATTATCTTCTGAAAGATATTAATAAACTGATGTGACAAATTATCAGAGGGGAGAGACACAAAACCAAACCCGTTTTGCTAAAGATGCCTTACTACCCTGAAATGCTCTGATTAAGCAAGGCCCAAACCAATGCTGGAAGGAAGCACCCCCACAAAAAAGGTCAGTTAGAATCACACAGCAGCACTGCTGGCCTTGGCACAGGGCACGGTTTTCTAATGGCAGCACTACTGCAAGGACGTGCTGCCTTTAGACACTGTCAGACCCAGGCTAGCCACAACCAACCATTTCACCAAATTAAAACACAGTCCTGCTCTGGTCTTGATGCCTGGAGAGGCTACCTAGAAAAGAGGCTAGACAGAGTTAGAAGATAAAAGTAGGTATTTATTGAAAGGCCTTCAAAGGCTACACCTTGGGCAGTGCAGGAGTCTCACAGAGACTACACCCAAGATGGATGATGGTCACGAGTTTTTCAGACAGATATAAGTTTGGTATATTTGCATATCAGAGGTTAATTGTCCAATTACAGCTTCAGGTAATGGAATTACATTCCCCCAGTTTCCCCCCTACTTCACTGTTGTTTACATTTTTCAGGGCCTGAGAAAGTAAGGTATCCTTGAGTTTCAGGCCTAGAGAGGAACTGTTTTTTCTGAATACAATGGGAAAATAGTAGCTGACAGGCTATGGACTTTTATATACTAAAGCAGTAGTGATCTGAAAAATATAAAGGCTAAAACTTAAGGCATCAGTCTGACTGGCATTTCCAGAGCAAATTTGCTCATCTTTCTGCAAACTCAACCTCAGGTCTATGAAAGTCAAGTTGTGCTCTCTCTGGCTCCTGCTGCAGAGGTGGCAGCAGCAAGAGGATTCTCCTGACCAAATCGTGCCCTCAGTTACACCTGGGCAATCCTGGCTCTGGGAGTTTAATACAAAGCAAGTACAAATGTGAGAAAGGCAGCACACATGGCTCAGCATGTACACAAGACTGGTTTACTGGCAAAGACATTCTTGGGTGATTTTTCTGACCTATCCTAACTTTAAAGCAATTCGGTAACCAGCTATTTGTAGCAAGCAGAGGAAAAAACTGCTGCAATTTGAAAAGAGAGTCTAAATAAGGACTTTTAGATGAAGGCCATTCCAATCTCCCAGAAACTCCTCTGGGAACATATCTGAACACTTTACTCATGCCTGTGAACAGTGGTAAAAGGGTCCATCAGTTTTTCCAGTGCCCAGCATAGGGGACCTCACTGCGCCCTGCACAGCACTGATTTCCCTGTTTGCTGACTCAGGAACAAATGGGATGCTTTAATTCCTCTTCAGGCTTTTTTTCCATTTCAGAACATCTTAGCCATTAGACTCCTAGTGTTCATGGGAAGCAATGGATGCCAATCGTTCAATTTATTTCCTCCTAAATTAGGTCTATCCATCCTACTGCAACCCAGTGTCAGGTGGAATGGGTACACCAAATATGTGAACTATATAGCAAGTTCCCAACCATTTTTGGTCTTAGTTTGGGAGAATAATGATGATTTTCTAAGCTAATGCTTAGGAAAGAAATGCTTAGACCTGATTTTGTTTTCTTCTAGGGAATGAAACACAATAAAATCTAATTTCTGAGTGCTTTGGAAATAATTGCTCTTTTATTTAGATGATGCTTCTTCCTCTCAGTCTCAGGGAGGTAAATCCAAAGCAATTACCTGAAATCAGTGGAATAACCTCTTCAATTTGACCTTTATTTTCATAAGCTTATATAAGAAATACTTGACTAGCAAAAGCTACAAATTATAAATAACAATAAACTACAATTTTAGTTTGACTGAGAGGAAAAAATTACTCTAATTTTACCTTAAAGAATAAAAAAATTAAGCTTTTCCAAATAATGCCAAAAGTTAATAGAACTGTGCAGCAACAATTGCAGGTAGGAGCAGCAAAACGAGCACAGCCTCAGCCCTGGGCACAGACACAAGCCTTTTAGAAAAGCTGAATCACCAGTGTCCCACACAGCTCTGCAGGATGCACACTGCCCCCAAATAACAGAGAGCTTCCAAACACCTTATAGAGCAAAGAATTCTATTTTCTGTGACAGAAGAAGTATCCAGTTACCAGCCAGGTGAACTAATCCCAGGCTCTCCTTTCAAAAAGATCCGACACATTTCCATTTGTTTATTATAATGCTGAGCTTTTCCCTCACCTATTTCCATGACCTTCATATTTCCACAACACAAGACTAAGTACTACCATCCTATCCAATTTCAATTATTGCTCTGACTTTTTGTTGCTCAAAGCTGTCAAATTCAGTGTGATTTCACTCTCACAGAAAGTAGTAAGAATGTGATTATCACTGGTAGAAAAGTTTTGAACCATCTGCAAAAAATAGCAATAATAATGAAATAAGCTTTCCCAAAGATTCCATATATCACCTTTGTTTAATATTTTTGTCAGTTCCACTTAAAAAAATTAATGCCTTGGGAAAAAATAATTGAAAGTGTCTTTCTGGAGTACTGTAAGCACACCCTTGGGGTGTTTATTATTCTAACAATTTCCCATTTTAAAATACACAGGTACTAACAACCAACAAATTATTACATTTCCTTTAAATGAACTGAAACAACAAAGATAATTAACTAAGAACATAAGCCTGCTTTCCATATGGTAATACACATCCCAAGGGCAAAGCACTTCTCTTTTAAGAGATTCCCCACAGAATTCTTATCCACCCTGTTAGGGTAATTAACAACTGCAAAACACAACTGAACTTGCTTAATGTCACAATATTCTGCAATACATTACTTTTTCATGGGTGAATATGATCTGTAAAAAAGAGCACAGGACCTTGGAACAATAGGGCATTATTTTCTGTCATGGAGAATGCTGAGGTAACTGACAGTATGATTTAAACTCTGAAAAGGTGGTTAGAACAATGTTTACATTGAAGATTATGTCAAAAAGAAAGCTAAAACGGGAAGCATGGTTTCCCACTTAGCTAAGTGGCAGTTTATGGTATCTCCTGCGAACAACAATTCTGTGGGGGAAAAAAAAGGAACAAACTGGCTAATAGGTATCTAATGTGTTAAAAATCAGGTTAGATAAGGCAAACTATACTTTTATTATAATTTTATTAGTTGAAGCAAACAGGATACAGAATACTAATGCTTTCTTAGCATGCACAGTGCATATTAAAATTCAAAAGTACCTTGTCTACACTACAATTTTAAGCTTGAAAGGCGTACTAGGCAACAAGCTCATTGTTACTAGGAACAATACAAGGAAGAATGGAGTAAGTGGAATGAAATTAAAACTCAAAACCTAAAACCAGAGCAAACACAGGGGAGCAGGAAAGGTAAAGAAACATCTTTGGATTGTCCAGGTCTGGGGTCCACAGCACAAGAATGACACGGACCTATTGGAATGAGTCCAGAGAAGAACCAAGCTGCTCACAGGGCTGAAGAGCTTCTGCTATGGAGGCAGGCTGAGAAGAGAAGGCTTTGGAAAAATCTTGAGGTCCCTTCTAGTACCTAAAAGGGCTCCAGAAGATCAAAGTCCCTTGACTTTGCACAAAGGCGTGCAGTAATAGGACAAGAGGATGTTGCTTTAAGCTGAATGCAGGTAGATTTAGATTAGACATTAGGAAGAAATCCTTTCCTGTGAAGATGATGAGGCACTGGCACAAGTTGCAAGCAGACCATGCAGTGATGAGTAACTTATCTCTGCTTAGTGGTCAGGTTTTCATATTTTATTTTATGGCTTCAGTGAGGGATTTGACACCTTACTATCACTGCAATGTGGACCTGTTTAAATACAAGAACATTTTACACGGGAGAAATCACTGAGGTGGAAGAAAGTGAATGATTGGCACGGGGCAGAAGCACTTTTTGCTTCAAGGCCCTGGCCTGTCGTTTGCTGGAAAATCTGTTTTATTAAATGCCATTCACACTTCCCAGATAAGTCACTGAGGGATATGCCAGATTCTTTCCCAAATACTACTTGATACTCAGTGCTGATCACTGATGCGAACACAACATCTCTTTTGATGTTTCTAAACACTGACGTGTACACATCTCCCAACACACCAAATGTTCATAAGGCTAAAAGGGAAAAAGATATCAACCCTTTGGACAGAGAAAGGGCAGAGAAAGCTGTGCTTATTTAAATACACATGTCAGATACTAAGAGCTCAGGAAAACCCGAACGAGGCGCCACATGCCCTGTGACTTTTTTTACTGTTACAGCAAGTTTTATTTAAGTGTAATTTTGGTCAACCAAATAAACATTACCAGGAGATTGGAGGGTAATAAGGAGTACTGTGTACCAGTGACATGCCAAGAGTCCTCACTGTGGCTCCAGACCTGTAAAATACCCTTCTCTAACCTGCCTATGCAGAGCAGGGTGCAGGGCCATGGCCAAAGTTTGCAGGTGACTTTGAAGGCCAAAGGAGCAATCAGAAGCTGACTTGGACACACATTTGGCTACAGACGCACACAAATGCATTTAGTTGAACTAAGGCCCCTTGTTTGACTCAGCTGGTGTTTGTCAAATGTGACAGCTAAACACTGATATAGTCCACAGCAGAGGCTACTTTTCACTTCTGCTGTACCTGTCAAAGAAAATAAACATATTCCAGTGACACCCAGCAATCAGGCAGATTATCAGCATGAAAACTCTACTCTATTCAGGGACTATACAGAACATTTTTCTTCTTAGTCCCCTTCAATCATACAAAACATATTAAATTGTTTCTTCAAAAAGCTCATGGGCTCAGATCACCTTTAAAGAATTCCAAAGCACTCTTACATCTAAGTCCCCTAACTGATCATTTAACATACATAGTACCTACAGCAATAAATAAAGTAGATTTACCATCAAAGCTGTGAAAATCAAGGATGTTACTACTGCAAGCCTATTCATCACCAGCACTTATTCCAAACAGCTTTTTCTGCAGCTTAGGCTTGTACAAAAATTTCTCCAATCAGGCACAGATTTCAGAATTATATGTAATGCACAGGTATAGCACCTATCATGCTTTACAGTCTGGTTTAAAAAAAATAATGTGAAAATACCACCAACTAAGCCTTGTTGAGTATTTTTGTCTGTATCATCTGCATTAATGTTTTAGTCTCTCTTTTTTTTCTCTTTGTACCAAAACTGATGACAAACTGCATGCCCACATACAATTATTGAGAAGATTCAATACTGACCCTAATACATTATACTAATTATTTTCTACAAAGGAGTACATTATACTTGATAATAATCAGCAACAGATGATTATAAATTATATTTACAAACAGTAGAGGCAATAAATAAACATTCACAACACAAGCAAAGATTACTTTACCTGAAGCACAGCCCAGATGGTGAAGTGAAAGACCAATGATGTTTTCAGGCTCAGTAAATGCAGTACACACCATGTTGCTGGCATGGTCACACAAAATGCTAACTATCAGTTAACATCCAAGTGAAAACAACATAGCACCTCTGCTCAGCTGAAGGATCTGATTCCTGACAGCTGCTCCATGGGATTTGCCACAGCTCACAGAGCACCACCTCCAGGTGAGCCCCGGCCCCCACCCACAAGAACCCCTCACAGCCCTCGTGCTGTGAGTGGGAAGTGTGGCAGATGCATCTCCTGGCCTGGAATTTCCCATCCTGCACAATGGTATCACCTGTCTCGGTACCAACACATGCTACAACCTCCCCAAAATCTCCATAAGGGCACAGGCCACAGGCAGAGACATTAAGCTATTAGAGGGCATCCAAGGAGGTCCATGAGCATGGCTTCTATTCTCAGTCCCTTTCAGTTTTCATCCCTCCTGCACCCACCAGAGCACCTCCCCACAGCCACTTCCTTCCCCCTGAGGCTGCACCAGCCCCAGCACACACCCGGACTCTCTGGGGAAGCTGAGCCTGCAGGTAGGGCTGCAGTCAGACAGTCAGGGCCAACGAGCCCAGCCAGGCATCAGGGCAGCCCTACAACACCCACATCTTTCAGTCCCTCCAGACAAAGCTTTGTATCTGCCTCAAACAGGTCATCAAAGGTAAAAGAACTTGGTCTTGAGGCAAACTTTACTACAAGAACTGAAAAATTCCAGCAGGTTCAAAATTTTAGCTGAAGCCTCACCTGCTTGTCTCTATTGTTCTTTCTTTCATAAACCCAGACCTTAACAAATGCGTTAGCAGTATGATACCTCAGTACATCATAAAATATGTAAGAGGGTAGAGGATAGCAAAGCAAAGGGCTACAGAAGTAGCGAGACCCTTGGTATCTCCTGACTTAGGGGTAATTTTTATTCCTGGTGTTGCATTAGTGTTATTTTCCAAGTGTTTGATGCAGTATTAACTAGCCTCCTGTTTTGAGGATTAGAGTTGTACAACACTGCCCAAAGGAGAGGGAAAATACCTTGAAATGAAGTGTGTGATCATTTACAATGCCGAAAGCCTTTTAGCTACGGGCATTATTCCATAGCCAAGGTAAGCACTCTCTCCTAGGGGTACAACTACACAGCTGCTGTTTAGGAAGGAAACTGGGCTTCCCTTTCCAGTCTACCCTTCTTAAATTCACATGCATGAGAATTGATGTTCCAGCCCTGGAGGTAACAGGGCTGCCCCCAAACCAGGCCAGGAGCAGCCACAAAGGGGTTTTCCTCCAGGCAGCCCCTCCAGCCTCCTGCAGCACGTTCCCTGCACACAGAAGTGAGCACAGCTGTAGGAAAACCCAAGGAGCTGATGGACACACCTGATCCAGGAAGCAGAGAGGGATATGAAATTCAGAGCTGCCATGATGGTGCTTTAAGGCAGCAAGGTGCCACAGGCAAGTCACTGGAGTGGGGCCAATAAAAGCAGGGCAGAGAAGGAAGATGCTTCTTCCAGAGTCCTTCAACCATCCCAGTAACAGCAAACCAGAGAGCAGAATCCACCCAGGGCTGCAGACAGGCACAAGCACAGCACAGCTCAGGGCTAAGATTAAACCTCAGGGCAGAAAGCTGAGAGGGTGTGGCGAGGTCCTGGGACAATTAAGCACAATCAGAGCCCTGGAGATGGGCTGCACTGGGGTGCAGAAGCCTTGGCAGGAGTGTCTGTCTTAACTCAGAAGGAAAGAGGAGTTGGCAATTTTGAGATCTTAAATATATTGTGAATTTCAGAGCTCAAACAAAAGACTTCTGTAAGCTCTTTCTTTGGGCTCTCCAAACCCACCCCAGTTTGTAGAAGGCACAACATAAGTGAGTACATGCAACCTCCTCCACCAGCTGGAGCACACAGTGAAAAATGAGTGAATATTTGAATTAAAGTAATTAAATGCATGTAGCATTCTCAGATGGAAAGTTTATTTAATTTCCCATGTTCCTTACCCCTAGAAAAGAAATTAAGTTTCATCTCATGAAGGCCTGAAAGCTGGACAATCTCTGGAAAGAAATCTGCCATTCAAAAATGATAGAAATTGGAAAAATATATTGTATGCAGCATAAATAAACCTTAGCTTACAAAGAGGCTGCCTTCAGCTGTACATATATGAATGTGCAAACATATAATTAATGCATACATTTATTAATGCAAGCTCAGAAGCTTCACACCTTGTAGTCAAGTTGACATATGATCTTTTTATTTTATTTTCCAATAGGAGAAAAAAGTAGTGCAGAACTGATAAAACTGTATGAGATTAAATTGGATTTTCCACTACAGAAAGCTTTTTGGAGACAGGTATTCCAACAGCGAGACAGTACAAAAAAGCCTCTCAGAGCCTTAATGAGAGTGACAAGAGGAAAAAAAGTGTCTCTGCTGTTCTAGAATGTTACTCCAAATGCTGTTTTTGTCATAAAATACTTCTGCTTCTTTGCAGAAACTATTTTCTTGTTGTTATTACTTTGCAGTATTTAGCTGAAAGGTTGGAACAAGAAAGGAAAGCTGCATTGTGTCAAAATGTCTTATGTGCTATTCAGCAAAATGTTACACCAGTTTTGGGTGCAACACATAAAAAACTCATTATGCACTGATTCAAAGATCTACATTCACTATAATGAATGTGAAATATTAGGATTCCACTCACAGTACTAAGGGGTTGGCATTATTAGTGACATTATCATAAGAAATATGGGATAGCAGTGGGTCTGGCTCCATAGACTGATTTTTCTGCAGAAGCCCAGAGCTTCCATCCCTGGTTTCCACCCCTTGCTCCACACTCATCTCCTGGGCAGGTCCTCCTTCCCCACAGCACTGGGGCTGCCTGCAGCCCACACCCCCTCCTCCACAGCTGGGGAACAGCTGGTCCCTCCTTCTCTCCTTCCCAGACAGAGACAGCTCCCAAACATCCTCACATCCCTTCTACCTTTTCATCTGTATTCCTCTTCTCCTTCAGACCTTTCCTCTTCACCTTCATATTTGTCTCTGCCACCAGGAAGGGTTTCTTACTCTCTCCCCAAAGACAATGTTAATTCCTCAATGCACACCACTTTCCAGCCCATCCTAGGATCTCTCAGCCCTTCACCACATCTCTCGATACACATGCACTTCCTTCTTCTTCAGGATGCTTGTTATCTCCTGTTCCTCTGTGGTGTCACACATCTTTTACTCCATTTATCTTTTATACTCGCAGTTCTTGGATAAAGACAAAAGAAAAGCCACAAATCCCCAAACCGTGTCACAAACTGCAGGACAAATGAAAAACTTCCTTTCCTCCTATTCCCAGACCTCTGCAGTCTAGTAAGAGATTGAAGTTTAGACAAATTGAAGAGCCCATTGAAGTTCTGAAGTCCCTTAGAATCTGAATTATTCTGTGATTCTATGTGAATTTGATCAGCACTGGAGCTAGCAAAAAGTAGTTGTGGCTCACTGGGGTTGAAAAATGATGTTAACATTTTTTTTTGCCAGATCAGACTGTTCCAACATTATTGCACATGCAGAAAAGTTCATTGAACCAGGGAGGTTTCAGCTGAAACACACTCAGCTGAATGAACCATATTTTCTGGTCCAACTTAGTCATTTTACAACAAAACTCCAAAGTCACACAGATCAAGGAAAACTTCAGGTCAAAAAATTGTGCGCAGTTTATGTGACTTTCCTGAAGTGCAGGAGGATAGCAGGTTTTTGGTGGTACTACTAATGGAGCAGGTAAAGGGAATCTGTCTTTCCAGGGAAAACTGAGTTATCAGTTAAATACAAATACTTCAAGTCCAATATTAAGAACTCAGAGAGTAAATACAGACTGGCTGTGCAACCTGCTCAAGAAGGGATTTTTTTGTGTAATTCACCAAAGACCCACACGAGCAAGTTCTGATACACTCAAAGCTGTAAACCCAGAATAAATATTTTTTATATATATACACACACACCATTTTTATGTAATGATTAGTCCCATTACAGACCAGTTTCTCCCAGTACCACATTAAGCAGCAAGATTTAAACTGTTGTTTGTTCCCTGATGCTCTTTACAGTAGAGTCTTCCTGGAGTTTTGTGGCTCAATCCATTACAAACCTTGCAAGAGGGACCTGTTTGTGTGAGACATCCATTCACAAGCAACATCCCACTGTGATGGGCCATGCAAGGTTTGCATCCTAATGGAATTAAAACCAGACACCCCACATTGGTTCTACTTTGTGATTGGATCTAAGTGGCAAAAGAAGCTTTTCCCTGTCAATTGCACAGGCACTCCTAATTTCAGAATTTCCTAACTCCACTTCGGTATATGTTTCTAAAGTAATTTTGTGCCTTACATAAATTACATAATGTTTAAAAAGAAAAATGTTCAGGCTTTTGATGTTTAATAAAGTTTAATTCTTCAACACTTCAGCTATATTCAGCACAAGTGGTTACTGACAACCAATGCAATGCACGCATATCTTCATTTATAGAAATCTCTTGCTTTTTTGAGATACTTATTTACCCAAATTACCTCAACCACTTTTTAAAAAGGAATTATCATCAACATTTAGAGAAACAACTTCAATTAATTTTGACTTCTGAGAGAAAGATCCACTTTCTGAAAACAAAGTAAACAGTTGGCAATAATTTACGGCAAATTTCCCCTTGACTTGTCAACTTCCATTCAATAACCACTTTGAATAGAACCCACACATTATTCAGTGTTGTCTTAGGCTTGCTAATCTTCAGTATTTCCTGACTTCTGAGTTGTTATTACCACCAAAAGATGGATGATAGTAATACACAACACTTTTGGAGGATGTACTTTGGGGATTTCATTTCCCACTTTCAAATATCATTTATTTGTAGGTTTAAAGAAAAACACTGATATGGAAATTAAAACCCATTTGTAATATACAGATACTGATCAGGAGTTGATCTGATACCAGCTAAAGTCAGTGGAAGGCTGGTTATTGGCCTTAGGTCATGTTCTCTAGAGAGTGAAAGGGATCTTAACAAAATTATAGTGAATTAACTACAATGAGTCAACATCTCTGTATAGGTCTACAGCACATATTTTGCATAATTTAAGTGTGTGAAGCCTTTGTTGGAGGAAATATAAAAGCATTCCTTGAAGCATTTTTCTGCCCAAACAGAAAGACTGTCCATGATCTAGGCAGAAAGGAAGGAGCAGCAGCTGGAAGCAGTGAGGTACCACACACACCAGAGCATCATCTAAAAGGTTTTGGGCAAATTGTACTTCAGAGTAGGAACAAAAAGCACTTCTTGGAGACTGACTTAAAACTCAGAGACTGTCCCAATACTCCTAATTACTTAAAGCAGCAAGGAAAACAGTCATGAATGTGACTCCAGGAGAAACTGGGATTTCTACGCACCTAAAACCTGATAGAAAAACCTAGCCAGAAAAGTCAGCTCCAAAATCATGGAATGAGTAAACCTCCTCTATTTGCAGGAATATCATTCTGGGTAAAAAAAAAAAGCAGGCAAGGAATGAACAATTTGTGACCACTGAGCAGGAAATATGAGTCAGGATTCAGGGCTGTTATTTGGGTCAAAGAAGCAAGGGAAGAGGAACCAAGCCATGATGGTTTGGACACAAGTGGAATAAACTGTACCCAGTAAGGAAGAGAAATACTGAGAAGAAATTTGTCAGGCAAATGTGAAAATAAGGGGCCTAAGACCCTTTCTGCAAGGACCATCCTTTGGTAAACTCAGAACACAGTCATACACTGCCAGCAAATATTGAAGTTTCACCTGCTCTGCCATACTCACTAACAACTAAAACAGGCTACTTTGCTGAAGTATTTTCTACATCATGAAAATGCATAAGATAGTAATTATAAACCAAGAATAGAACAAAAAACTTTTTAGCTTTTATTTGTCTAAGTGGGTGAAACTCTAAGCACAGTAAATCAATTTGAATTTTGCCTGTGCTGTTATTAAATCAACCATTTATCATTTACCTTTATAGTTCTAGCTGGTCAAGGAGAAGCTTTCAGAAGGTGGAACAGATAGAATTTTTCAGAGAATTAGAGTGTAAGATGGCTTAGATACAGTTCATAGTAAGTGTTCAGAACCTGAAATTTGGGATCAGTTTATTTTAATTTGTCACTAAACGGAGGCCACGTTTTCTCTTTTTTAACTGTCATGTGTACCTATTGTAATCCAGCACAAAGCATGAATGGTCACTGTTAGAAATATAAACTTCCCTCTCCACAGGTATTGTGCCTTATTTGGTAAATATTTGCTTTTCCTACTGTTAGTCTGCCTAGTGCATTCATTCGTTCAAATAATCACAGAGAGAGCAAACACGTATATAGGTATTTCACTTGGATACATATGGAAGAAGGCAGCAGCAGAAATCTGGGAGCACAACATGACCAGCTACAAGGGCTGTACTGTTAGATCTACAATATTAGCACAAAAAAGATAAATTAGAAAAAAAGTTTACAGCATTCACATGAAATTCTGCTAATTTTACTATTTTATGTCAGTAACAATTAGTAACATAGTTTAACAAATTTGTACTATCAAGGATTGGTACAGACATAGATTTTTATAAGGTTATTTTTTAAGGTCAGTTTCAGAATATGAACGAAATGTTTCTTGATCATGAGATATTTGTATCTCTTGTTGTCATCAAACATACAAACAGAACCCAATAATTTTTTTTTTATAGTAAGCATGTGCAGGCTTAATATATTCCATGTAATAAACAGAATTTATAAGCTGTAGAAATAGCATTTTTAATTGTTGCCTAGTAACAGTTACAGTTTTGTAACTGACCTTCAGCTAAAAATAAAGAAAAGATTAAAAAGAAAAAAGACAAGAAGAAATATTGCTTTGTAAAAAATATAAAATTATTTTAAAATTATTTTGATATCATTTCTAGAGGTTTCTTTTAACTTCTTCCTATAAAATGCCTGGAAGAGTTCAATAATTCCCTTGTTAAGCCATTTCCCACTTCACTATCCAAGCTCAGATTTTATGAAGTGTTGCTAAAATATGACACAGAGGATGAGTCTGTCACCTTGACAGCAAAAGTGTCCTGGTTTCTGCTGGGATAAAGTTAATTTTCTTTCTAGTAGCTGGTACAGTGCTGTGTTTTGGATTTCAGATGAGAATAATGTTGGTAACTCGGGGATGTTTGGGTTATTGCGGGGCAGTGCCTGCACAGAGTCAGGACCTTTGCTGCTCCTCATCCCATGCCAGCAGTGATGGGTCAGGAAGGTGGGACAGCTGATCCCACTGTTCCAAGGTATATT
Source organism: Phainopepla nitens (assembly GCA_013400175.1). Taxonomy (NCBI): domain Eukaryota; kingdom Metazoa; phylum Chordata; class Aves; order Passeriformes; family Bombycillidae; genus Phainopepla; species Phainopepla nitens. Next base: position 809,999 of record VXBQ01008798.1, on the reverse strand, counting down.
CCAGACCACACAGCAGCATGCTCAGCATCCAGAGCTGGGGGAAGCTGGCTGGGGCTGCTGCTCCAAACTGGCCGGGCACTAGTCAGTGGGTGGTGAGCAATTGAACTGTGCATCCCTTGGTTTGTATAGTCTAATTATTTTATCATCATCATTCATTATTATTATCATTATTATCATAATCATCATCATTTCCCTTTCCTGTCCTATTAAGCTCTCTTTATCTCAACCCACAGATTTTATCTTTTTCTTTCCGGTTGTCTCCCCCATTTCACTGTCAGGGATAGGGTGAGTGGGTGCCTGTGTGGTGTTGAGCTGCCTGCCAGGTGAAACCCCAGCAAAAAGCCAAACTGGAATCTACAGTAAGTGAACTTTTGATGTCTAAGAAACTCCAAAGAATAACATAAAGAATTACCTATGTGCGCTGTGTTTGCTTAATGCATATTAAGTTTTTTTTCACTTTAAATCAAATACATTTAATATTTGCACTCACCAAAAGAAATGAGCAGGTTCTGAGGAAGTTCTTGCTTGTCAGAATCATCTCTGACATGCAGCTCTGGCTAAAAATCCTCTTTTTTGTGACCAAACAAAATGCAGGCACACTTTTATAAGCATAAACAATTTTACATATAGTGCAATCTGGCAAATACAAAATCCCAGACCACAGATCCTCTTAGTTCCTCAACTATTCAGTTGTAAATATTCTACGATGTTAAAACATATAGCTCTATATACAGAGTTAAAATTTCTTTCTGTGACTGCTGAGTATCTCAGCACTGAAACAGATCCTTCAACATTCAGAGGTAGCGAATCTGGGGACCATTTGCAGCAGTCATCCATATTGAAGAATATATTTCTCAAAAAAAAGGTATTTCCTAGGTTTAAAGGTTAACCAGATATACACCTAAAGGGCATTCCTTAAAGGGTTGTCTGTTTTCAGGTCAGTTCCCTTGTTTAGAAGGTTCAGCTCTAATTGAAGCAGTAAGTCAGCTGATTTTACACATTTGGATGGAAGAGGAAAATGGCTTTTGTGATGAGCATCTGCTGTTTTGTTAAAAATGTGGTTAAAGACATTAACAAAAGTGACATTACCAGCTGTTCGAATGTCAAACAGCTTAGTAAAACTGTTTTTTGTCAAATGACAACATATGACACCAAAATCAATTCCAAACCAATAACACTCTCTTAGTTGCAAAACAGGCTGCAATCTAGAAAAAAAATGTTAATTAAAGTACAAATTATACTTTTTTTTTCCCCTGGAAGAACAGAACACCAGATTTGATGACAAAATTCAACCTCTTTTCTAAATTCATAAAAGGCAGAATATAATTTACAATAAGCCCTCTGATGTATAAATAACACCTTATTCCCATAATACACCCGTAATAGCAATAGAACATGACAGGCTGTGCCTTGCAGGGTAATTAAACATGCCCCTGGTGTTCCAAGTACGGTGGCCTTTGGACTTGCAGCTTACAAATCCCCCTCCCTTTTGTGCTGCAATCGTCAAGCCAGCACTGCCTGGTGTGTGCTGCTGCTCCACCACCCCACGCTCCTGTTTGTATCATTTATAATTATCAGATTATTAGAAGGTGACACGTTAGCAGCCTTGTCAGCCAGTGTTCCTCTAAGGGAAAGATTATAGTCTTTGTGTGTTTGGGCCAATGGCTTTAGTGTTCTCTAAAATATGACTTGGAAGGAAAGTAGCCATAAAATAAATTACTAAAATATAAATGGCATCATTTCTACCTTAAAGTCAGGCTTCGAGCAAAAGTGGACAAATTTGCCTTCAGTGTCTTAAGCAACCTGTTAAGATCAGATAAAATCCTAAATGCTGGTTGGTTCACAGCTTATTTAAGGGTATACCCTGGATTTTTTAATTAGGAGAAAGATGTTTGGGAAAATGCCTTCCCAAAACATACGGAGAATTACATGAGTAGAGAGACTCAAGGTAAGCTCAGTCCTCTGAGACAGCTATGCTGCAAAAGGGATTGGTGGGAGAAGGAGGAAAACAGCTGTGCCTTCTTGTTAACTAAATAAAGGACAAATGCTTTAAATCATGATCGATGTTTGCAAACTCGCAGCCCTTGAAAAACGTGGAAGCTGGAATAGTGGCTTCCAGCTGGAATTGCCAGTAGTGCCTGAGTGACCGAGCTACAGAAGTCTGGTGACATCCATTGGACCCACGCTTTTGATCAGAAACCCAGCTTGTTCAGGACACATCATGGCAGCTTTCATTTCCATATTAAACACAGCCCACTAAAACACCGATTCCTATTAAAGCATTTTAAAATTAATGTTATTTTCCATTTTGAACACCCAAACACATTTCAATACACATTTTTAGCCAGCTGCAGCGAAGAAGCAGGATCTGTAACATAAGTGTTTGTTGCTGTCCCCTCACACCACAGCATATGGTAGGTGAGTTACAGGCACTTGTGTTGCTGCTGCAGCTCTTGAAAACTAAATTGTTACATTAGAACCTTAGGCATATGCTATTTTCAAGCTGTAAAATACCTGCTTCCTTAAACACACAGATGCCAAAAATCCCCATATGTCTTGAGAAGATTTTCAGGCACTTTTAATAATTGATTAGCTCTGTGAAATGCAAATTTGAAAATGTAATGAGAAGGAGAGGAAAGAAATTTCTCACGTTTGTCAAAATTAACTGAAGTGTTGAGTCCAGCCCCCTTTGCAGGCTGAATTCATATCCAGCACACTGGACCAGGTTTCAACCTTTGTCATATATTCAGAGTTGCACTTGCTCTGCTAGAGGTTGCTCTTTTCCATGGCTAATTAAATCCTAATTTTTAAATCATGCACATTGTAGAGGATGGGGTGGGCCCAGTGCTCTCTCCTTGGTGCCCAGGAGAGGAGACACCATCAGGCAAGTTGATCCTACTTGAGGAAACAAAGAGGAAACCCATAAGTGGCAAGAGTTGAGGGGAAACAAGCCAGGGAATAACAAAGATTGTACTTGAGGAAAGAAGGACACAGACTAAAACAAGAAATAAATATCCAGTGGCAGTGGATCCGGATGAGGGAAGGAATGTAACTCTTGTACCAGCACAGGAGGCCCAGAAGACAGTTGCCTTGGATTCCCCTTCAAACTGTCCCTGCTGATCTCCTGGAAATTTCAGTAAAAGGGAGAGTTGCCTGCCTGGTAGAAACCCCAATTATCTGAATGCACTGTCTCTGCAGACCTGTTTGCAAGGCCTCACTTACTTATAGGCAAATCATTATGTACAGTAAATATAAGGGACTGAACTCACACAGTGCAGCCATTAATCTAATGCTCCCACTGCATCCACCTTAGTGATAAGATGCTTTTCTTCCCAGCCATCTGCAGAGCTATGGAATCTCCTCCCCCAGCTTCTTGATTTAGATTGCTCTAAAACATCACACAGACAAATCAAGACATATATATTCCATAGCAATTCATTAGGATTTCCTAGCTGCTATTATTATTGATTACTAATTGTTTGTCCCTGCTGCAAACAGAATTTATATTCTGCATGTTAAAATGAGGCACTGCCCAGGAAACTAAGAAAAATGATGCAAAAGGCAGACAAAACAGATCAAACGTTCAAAACCAAACATACGAAGACAGCAGCAGACCGATTTCTAAAGTGTCAGATTAATCTGTAAACTTAAAGCTTAACCACTTTGCATGGTTTTATCAGGACACAATCTAATAATAAAATACAACAGCAGGCTACAATGCTCCCGAGTCTGCCATTTCTCCCCAGCTGTGCAGCAGCATGTTACACTGGTGAAAATTAGAAAGCAATGTAACCTCAGCTGACAGGTTTATTAAGACACAGAAGACATTACACAAGCCCCTTTGACATTATAATCACTAACTCAGTCAGGAGCAGAAACCTACTTGCTACCATTATTGGAAGTAATTGGTAAAAAGAAAAAAAAGTAGAAAAAAAAAGGAAAAGAGTAAGCAAACAGTCTTGTAAATGTCATGTTAATTATTTAGGATACAGGTGCTCTCAGGCACATAGATTGCATCCCATCTGTACTTGGGTGGTTTTCAGTGATCAAAAGGAAAGACCCAGTGAAGGAGTCTACTCTGACCTTGCTTGCTTAGTTCAACTGCTCTTAGCTGTGTTAAAGAAACAGTTTATGTCCTGTTGCACAGCCAAGGTTGCACCATTGCTACCAGTGTAAATCCCAGTTTGCAAGGATTTGTATTTGAATTATACAAAATTGCTCTAAGCTGAGACTTGGTCCACACAGCCACCACACGAGTCTTTTATTTTTTTTTCTCAACCAAGTTGGATTTTCATTGAGTTGTCTAATATTGTTATTTGATGCATTCTGACATCAATCCAAGAGAGTCAAAATTTCTGAAAAACACTTAAGTAGTTGTCAGTCCTTCACCTCTGGGACACCATCTAGTGCAGGCAAGTAAAACCTGTTGTATCTTGCATTTAAATCCCTGCTCATTGCCATTCTTCCCATTGCCACCCCACTGCTGAAACCACCATGGCAGGCACCAAATGACAGAAAAGCACAATTTCTGCTTTTAGAGTTTGTTATCAATATGCAAAGGCCAGAAAAAAAACCCAGGTCAATGGCCAGTACTAACTAAAGAAACTTAACTAAGTTAACATGGAGCTATGAACTGCTGAGGAAAAATCTTACCATCTTTTTATTGGTCGTGCAGCCCTCAGAGCTTGGGTTGTCTGAAGAGTGGAGTGGAAGACTGTCTAGCTTTTAACCTTTTCTTTCTCTCCTCCATTGTTTAAGAGATTCAAACACTCTTCATCCAACTAGTCCCACAGCTCTAGAAAACACTTCAAAACGAGACTAAGAGCTACATTTTCAGGAGTGCTCAGACAGTGCTTTTCTCAGTGGTCTGTGTGTGAGCACACATGGAAATGCTGCCCAGAATACCCTTTTCTGAGAAGAACTAGACAGTAATTTAAACAAATTTCAGTCTCAACACATATTTGAACTTCTTCTTTTGCTAGTTTTTGTTCTGCTTCCCCGGGCAGGACCTCTCTTTCTCCCTGTGTCCTCAGAGAGCCTGGAGCCTCAGGCATGTCCTGTGTAGGCCTTTTGAAAATGCCTCTTGCTCAAATGAGTGTTTCTTTCTGCCCTCAGGCACAACACAGGTATCTGGCATGAACTGCAAAGGACAAAGTCTTTGCTGTTAAGGGTACAAAGTGAAAGTGCTCACAGTTGCAGTCTCCTCCATGTATTTCTCTAGGACCCAAACCCAATTCACTTACAGCCTTGATCCAGTCCCACATGCCAGAGAAATCAGACATTAGAAAGTGCAGATAATAGCTTGTGAGTTCATGAGCCCAGAGCTCCTCTGTTAACTTCAAAACAGGGGCCACCTTCAGTGTGCTACTGCCGGTACTTGCATGGCTGAAAGGAGATTTGAAAGTTCAGAGCAATGCATTCAGTTTATCTACAAACTTTCCTGAATAACAATAAATGCAAAGCTAAAAAGCATTTACTACTCTGGATTTCCCATTTTCCACTAGACTGTGCCACAAGGGTCCATTTAATACAAAGGAATTGCAAGAAGACATGAATATACAGCCTCTTGATACTAAGCAGCCTCTGTAAGCATTAAATGCTCAATATACCTACAAATATCTTTCAAAGATGATATAAACACATATGCTCACATGACTCAGCCAGCTTTACTTTAAGAAGAAACCATATGAAGGCCTTAGATACTCCTATTTGATTGACATAGTAATGTACACTAACCCTTGTGCCCTGGGGGGACCTAGTAGATGATTTAATAGGTATAGAAATGCTCGTATTAGGGAGAGCCCTTTAATATATTTATTTTGCCTTTAGAGCTTTCTTCTGAAGAATTCTCTGTGAAGACCTCAGGAAAGGTCATATTGCTTGGAATTTTACACCTTTTACAGAGAGTCCTCCAGAGAGCTACCTGCAGCAGCAGTGAATAAACATTCCTTAGTGCTGTTTGCTCCCACCTTACCTCAGCAGCCTGAGAGGCAGGAGCAGAGCTCTGCTTTCCCTTGCAGGATACATGCCTTTCATTTTAATGACTGTGAGCTGAGACAAGATCTTCTTTTGTTTCTTCTCATTTCCAGCTGCCTTTTTCCTTTGTCAGAACTGACATCTTAGAGGACAATCAAAACACTGAGTGAGAAAGCCTTTTTGACCTTACTGCCAAGAGCCTTACAAAATTAATGTTTACAGCTATTTATATGCATTGGGAAATCACTGTTTCCCCTTTGAATTTACATGTTTCAAAATATCTTTTCCTAGCTCTCTGGACATCACCAAACTTTGAGAACTTTTCACAAGCCATGATCTTTACTTTAAAAAACATACCAGGACTGATGAGAAATTGATGTTTCTCAAATACCCAGTGAGAGACTGTCCAGTCACCATTGAATGCGTTGATCAATTCTACACAATTCCAAGCATAAAACATTTTCCAAGCACACAGCTTGCAAACCCATCTGTATTACACTGCATTTTCTGGTCCAAGTCTATAGCAATGCCAGTCATTAATCCAGCAATAGTTTCTGTCCAAAACACAGGGGCATCCTCTTGTCTGTCTTCTTAGGAGTTACAGCTGACCACTGTGTTAACCCTATCACTTGGAATGTTTTGCAGGCCCAGCTTATTTTTCCCAATAAAAGATTATCTTTTAGTAGCAGTTTTACCTACTATTCAGTTAAAAAAAAAAAGGCAAGAATAAGATAGAATAAAAAAGAATAAATCAAAATGATTGCACACATTATTCTGTTGCCAATGGAAGAAGTATTTGTGTTCAACTTCTATACATCGGTACTCTTCAGCTTATCAGTAGAATTGGACACAAAGTCATTCGAAATTTAAAAGTCAGAGGGTGCTTCTTTAACAACTGATACTTTCCTCTAAAAAAACACTTGAGCTTGAACAGTTATGTTCCTTTATTCTTTTAAAAAATAAAAATTGTATTATGTTTTAAAGCTCCTAAGGAAGAGCACCACAAGCCCTGAAGAAATCAAATCAGGAAGACCAGCTTGATGCACTGGGAATCCTCAAACAAACTTTATCAGATGTCCAGCCCTTGAGTACTGCTTGAAACTGTGCCAGGACATTCTGCAACACCAGGTAAAAGCATGTATGTGATCTAAACAGAGAAAAACAGCTTAATCCATTGACCATGCCAGTGCTAGACATTACCTTTTGACAGAAAGGGAAAAGGAATGCACAGATTTAATAAGGAACAGATGTCATTTTCTCTCTAGTAGGAGACTGGCATCAGGGAAACATTTGAAAAATTGTTAAATCAACTGTTGTGGCAGCTGAACATCCCTGAGTTTAGCCAATGTGATCTAAGCCTTCACAATGCGATTTGAAAATCCCACAAAGCAACCTGGACTGGAAATTGCAGTGAGGGTGAAAACATAGCTTCTAGGTCTTTAAGTACCAGGTAGAGATTGTTCTTTACAGTTGCTTCCTGCAGAGAAGGAGTTGGAAATGTGGAGACTGTGAAAGGAAGCCCTGTCAATCAAATTTTACAATTATTTTTTCAATGGTTTATTTTCACCTCAAAGCAATGCAATTCACCTCAGCAGGGAAAGTGCCTGAAAACCTTCAGAAATGTCAAAGACCACTTGGGTACAAGAAAGGTAGGTAAGATGCTGTGTGCGTGCCATTAGGCTGGTAGTCAGGGCAGCATCAATACAAGGTGAATGATGGTATGGANCCCCCCCCCAGGAGTAGAGCCCCAAAAGAGCCATTAGTGAGAAACACAGGTGGAGTAAAGACAGGCAGAATGATACATTATCAATGGATTGAAAAATAAAACTGTATTGATTGTATAGACATGCTTAGATTTCTGAGTAGCAAATTGCATCTTTATAATGCCTTTAATTTCAAGTGCTCTTCCGACTGTACACAGAAGAATCAGGACACCCTCAGCTAAAGTGCAGCCAGTTCTCAGGTCACTGACAGTCAGTACAAGGACCAAAAAACTCACTGTGTATAATCCTCACTGGGTATATTCGTGTGTGGGAAGCTAAGAAAAATATGGTAATTATGATGCAGGAGGAGGAATATAGATAAAATAGAATGTAATGCTGAAACTTGTAATTTACCCAGGATATCACATTTTATGTATTATGTTCAGTAGGCTTAGGAAGAAGAGAAATGCAATTGCCAGGAACTAGTGGAACCCAGGAGGTCCTCATTTACTCTACAAGACTGAAAGTCCTGGTCAAGCTTTGATTCCTCAACATTCTGCCACAGTTGTCAGCTGTGAAAGGCAATTTCTAAGAAAACAAATTGTGAAGAAACCTAGGGATGTATAGAGCTGAATGTGAGACCTGAGGGACATTAATTCCCTTTCCATCCTGCTGCCTCTAATGATACCCATGCCTCCCTCCCACAGACTAGGCTCCACTAGGTTGCAGCTGAAAAGGATTTACAACATTCATTTGAACAGCAATATCACAGGATAATTGTTCCATTGGATTTTGGTTAAATATTTACCTGTACTTTGAAACCACAGCCTGAGCAGGAGCTTTCACAGACGTATGAGTTCTCAGCAATTCTTTTAACCAGCAAGAACGACAGTGTGTGACACAAGGATTAAGGTTTCTCTTTCCGATCTCCCCTTATGGTTGGGAAAAATCTTCCTGGTTGTCTCCTCAGCTTTTCTGCTGCACTCTCTCCAAGCAGCATTTACACTTGTCAGGAAGCTGTGCTATTGCTATACTCTCAAATTTTATCTTGCATAGCTAAAATGCTATGTTAGGCCTATCTGCAAATTTCAGTCCAGTGCACTGTAGCATGTTCATAAAACGGAAGTTCATACATACAAAGCCAACATTAATATGCAGCAGTTGAAAATGGATAATCTCAGTACACTGAATGTCAATGCTGTAAAACTGTGAGATACACTAAACTTGGATATACTGTCCTATTAAATACAAAACTAATGTTACTTTAGTGGTGAAATGGAGCATCGGAATTACCAGAGCTGTGTTCCCAGTGTTACAGTGGGAATAATTACAGGGTATTGAATACATTATATAGGGAATTTGACAACGTGAAGCAATGATGTAACAAGGGAAGTGTTTCCATACAGTTTCTGCTCTTAATTCCTTTGGGTAAGAGTGACAGAAGAAATGAAGAGGGTAAGAGACAGAGAAAGAACACTAAACTCTTTCTAATCACCTTAAGTGTACATTAGAGAATCTGACTGCAACGTTAGTGAAATTACACAGCATAGCTCAGATCAGAGGGACTGGATTTAATACACAGACACTCTTTCACAGGCTGCACTGAGAATAATATGGTAAGGAACATTGGGCTGGAAATTTGCAGGTTGAAAAAACACACACTGTACAGTTTCATTAAAAGTTTGAGAGCAGCTGATATTCTCAGTAACAAATCTTTCAAGAAGCTGCAGCAGCAAGACACAAACTAACACAGCCTTAAGCTGGTAGCAATTACACAACACTTTAAATACAATACATGCCTGGCCAGGAGGGGGATTACCATTTTCATAGACACTCTGGGCAGCCTATCTTGAAGACACCAGGACTAGTTTGGGACATAAATTACTGGAAAACACAGAGACGACTTTTGACAAAACCAGCCTACAAAGAACAAAGTACTAGAAATTGCTCAAAGCAGAATAACTGAACATGAAACCATGCTGACTAACACTGTAGTCCCAAGACCCAAACAGACACTTGACTACCAGAAGTTGCATGCCAAAAAAGAAGAAACACCTGGGAAGGCAGATGCCATACAGGAAAATGTGTGTTTGTGGGTAAGGGATAGGGACTGTGCCGTGGGGGAGAGTGTGCAGATGTGTACCACAGACAAATGCTGTAACTTACATCCACACAAAGGTGTTGGCCAGGCAGAAATTCTGCTGTCCAAAACAGTGCACCATGACAGAGCTTAAACCAGGCAAAAACAGAAGGGGTACAATAGGAATTGGAATTAACTAGGTCAGTGCCAAAGCTATCAACCCAGGAAATGTCCATGACCCCAGGAAATGTCCATGACCCCAGGAAATGTCCATGACACCAGGAAGAGGTCAACAAATCAAGTTTGGCAAGGAGGATCCTCAAACTCACCATCACACCTCTCCATAACTTTCAGCTCTTTCCACAACTATCAATAGGAAGAGAAGCACTGGATTTTTTACCGCACAGATGAGAGAAAAGAAACACCAAAGGGTACAGCATAAAGATAAATATGTGGAGAGAGGTGCAGAATGAGCAACAGATAGGAACAGAACATCAGTAGAAGGAGAGTTTTGTAGGGAAAAGGAGGAATTACAAAGACAAGTGTTCAAAGGAGCTGGAGGCTGTCATACAAGTAGAAAGAGTAGAAACACACAAAGAGCTGAGGAGGCAGCATTCATCTGGAATAAAAGAGTAGGCAATGAGGCATATAGCAGAGATACAAAGGGAAAAGAGAGGCTGGAAGAGGAAGAAGTGTTTGCACTTTTTCTGGAGGGTGAGGAGGGTTCATAAGCATAGATGAAGGTCTGCAGCAGATGACGGATTGCTGAAACCAACATCTCACTCCAATCCTTTGGCCCACATCAATTGCCTTCTAAGACATGCTATAAGGCTGTGCTGTAGTTTTAGGTTAAGGCTGTGCAATGAGGAGAGCTGTTCATTAAGATGGAGCAGTATTTTATACCATGGGAGAGGGTGTTGGTCTGCTGTGATGCACTGTGTGATGTTTGCATTTACAGGAGTGCCAACAGCATAGACAGATGCTTTGTTAAACAAACTGTGGACATCTTAAAAGTCAAAGGTACAGGAATGTGCCAACACAAGGCAAATACTACCCATGTTTTTTTTCTCAGAGCAGAAAAAGCCTGTTCACACAGATCAAATGTGGTTGAGGAAAATAAAGCTAAACTAGGCCAAGATTAAGATTGATACACTGCCTATTTAAGCACTTGCAGAAGAAATGCTGAGCTTCATTCTCAAAGGGTAGTGTAAGCACTGGAATTCAGAACTGGAATCCCAGATCTAATCCCCAGTTGGAAGCATCCATTGATAGAATCCATGTCTGTAACTCTCAGCTGCTTGCCTTTATCTCACCCTTGGCTGAGACCACAGCCCACCCAGCACACAGGCAGCGAAGCCAATATCTCTTCTCTTCCGTCAACAAAAACCAGTGCTAAGCTTCACTCTGCCAGGGTACTCGGAACTAATATGGACATCCTCAGTCCTCCAAAGCAGGTTATGGGTAACTGACATGACCAGAGGTAAAGCTGGCTGAAGAACAGCTGCTGAATAGTTAGGAACATAAAGACGTACAGGCTGATTATTTGAAAATGAGCTGCCAACTAACCCTTCTCAGAAAGGGTTAAAGACCCAGGAAGGACCCAGACGGATCTGCACATCCATCAGTCCTTGTGACCACAGAGGGGTGTCTGCTGAGAGGATGAGGACTGAAGCCAGAGTGTGTGTCTTTCCTTACACCTCTCTCTGTCTTAAGCTCCAGAACAGTTCAGACATAATAAAGGCTCTCAAATAGGTGGCACTGCTACTTGGGAAAGGAAATTACTTCTGCCTCCATCCTCCAGAATCCCTTCCTACACAGCTAGGGGAAGGGTCATGGGCCTGCACAGTCATCTCCTATCTTCCCCAGAACAAAAATGCCCTGAGCAACCGAGGTTGGTGGGAGCACAGACAGGCAGGGAAGATCACAGAGCGTGATCCCAAAAAGTAACAGCGAGGACAGATAATACATCAGCTTAACCAGATGTTGTCAGATCAAATCAGAACCACTGCTGCTACCCAGCCGTGAGTTAATGCAGGTCAAGACACTCCATTCCTCTCTTCTATGTGCTCTCCCACACTTGCTATGTAGATAAATGCAAAGCAAGCAGCACTCTAAAAACAGGATGAAAAGTCAAAAAAAATTACTCAGATTATGCCACGAGTAAGTAAACCAACAGCTCTCAGATTTGAGAGATGAGGTATATTCATACTGTTTAAGATTATTTGTTCTGTTTTAAGGGTAAAATTTAATTGCTCTTAGTTGACAGGTTAGAGAGAAATGCCACAGTGTGCAATGTATTCACAATAAATATAGATATATATGACTACTGCAAAGCTTTTCAGTGGAATTTACAGAGGTAATAAAAAGGGTCATACCAGAAATGCAGTGACCAAATCAAATTACAAGGCCTCTCTTGATAGACCATGCACTCAGGTACATATAAATTAACTCACTCTGTAACAAGCCTTTTTAAAAACAAGCACAAGCCAAAAGCAGCAGGAGAAGCTTAGCTGCAGTTGTGCTACACTGTTATCAGTTAAAAAGTCTGATTTAAAAAATATTAATTCTAATTTTTACCTAAAGATAGAGAATATTGTGACACCAGTTCAGGCCCAGTGAAGGAAAATGGTGCATAAAAGAAAGATGCATGGGGAGCTGTTTCTAATGAAGAAAATAAAATAAAATAAAAAAAACACACAAAAAACCAAAAAATAATAATTAAAAAAAAAACCTACCTCTTACTAGCAGTGGACTCATCATGAAGTGACATTGAAGCTTTTGGTTTGCCCAAGTTAAGGATACCTTCTCTCTTTTTGCATCTCCTCACCATTGTGTGACTTGAGAAAATGTAGGAGGAAGAACTGCAAGTGCTACAAGTTAGAGCAGAAAGTGACCTGGGCTATATGAACTTCTATATGAACGTCTACTTTGTAAATCATCATTGCAAGCTTCAGGTTTTGTGGTTTTTTTCTTTTTTTAAAATACTGGTATTTGGTACGTCACATCTTCAGCATTTCACTGTTGCTGAACCTTTTTCCTCTACAGGCTTCACCCTCCCCTGGGACACTGCAGCAGCCTCTCTCTTGGGGCAATAACCTTGTTCAGCAGAGTTTGAGAAGCTGCAGCCCAACCTTAAGCTATGTCCCTTCAGCTGAGACTCAGTGACCGGGCATGTGAGGCAACCAGTTCTACCCAAGAGTAAAGGAAAACACTTCAACTTAAATCACCTTCAATTATTTAAGGCTACCTTGCTGTGATTTGCACTGGAAGAGCCCAGGCAGGCTTATGTTCCCTTTATGAGGAGGGCAGCAGTCCCCAGCTGTGGCTGTGATCTGCCCCAATGTGTATTTTTCCATGATTTCACTTTTTCAGAAAAGGATGTGAATCCTTCCTCAGCTGTAACACAGAAAGATTGGGACAAGTGGCTTCTCTTCAGGGCAGTGTCTCAGCTGAAATTACTCCACCTGGACCCTGTTGTGATACCATTTGTTGTATGATACTAGGATCAGTGTGGCTAATGATGGAGTGCAGGGAGGTTCTAGTATCACTGAATGTACCAAAATCTGTCAGTTTTTATTTCTGGCCAGTAATTTCACCAATCTCTTATGAAGTGCGGTGGGAAACGAAAAGGTTTTCCTGAAAAATTAATTGATGAATGGGAAAACAGCCCAGTTGAGCTTAAAATTGTCAGACTGGAAGCAGAAGCACTTCAGTGGTGAAAAAGACAAGGGAAGTATTTTAGCACTTTATATGTAAAGAAACTGTAAAAAGTCTTAAAGAGTAAAATAAGGAGCCTCACAGCTGTCTTTTGCAAAATACAAAATGTTAGTGTTCGCTTACAAAGCACAAAACAGAATTTAAATGATGCACATAGCATAAAACAAAAAAAAAAAAGAAGTTCAGAAGCTAGAGTCAGGCAGGGGGTTTGAAGTACTCTGTAAACAGCAGGAATAACCGAAAGCGATTTAACTGAACTATTACTGCAAAAAACAACAACTTATATCCTAGCATATTATTTTCCAGTTAAACCAATTACACACAAATCCATTTTTGATGGTTAACAGGAGATGGTAAAAGTATTCTATAATGGGATACACAAGCTACATTCTGAAGTTAAAAAACCACCCACACTACATAATTTTGTAATTTATTTTCAAGTAAATATCCCATGAATTTGAAATGCATAGCCTGGGCTGGAAGTTGACAGGTACCATCAAATGATGAGGTACTAAAATTTTTAATTTTGAATTTTAATCAAATTTTCTACCCTAAGCATCAAACAGATTTTATGTCTAAAATACTATGTAAAAATGACACTTCTTCCCTGGGAGATTTATTACTTCAGAGCACGAACACAAAATCCGATCCTGCAGATGCTCCCACACACGTAACCTCTGATACAGGCGGGGTCTCAGATGAATTACTGGTGAGAATCCAGCAACCAGTGAGGCAAAGGTGGTGAACGCTGGCACTACCACAACTCACAGCACGGTGAGTTGGAGTGTTTATCTCAATTTCTGCAGAATTAGAGCCACAAATGTGGCTCCATAACACAGCTATTATTCACTGCTCAACAGTGACAGTGTTGAATTCCCTGTTCACAGGGACAGCAGCAGGCAGCCTTCAGTCAGAACCAGAGCCTCTAGTCTCATATGTGAGTATAGCAACTTTTTACTGTAAAATGTGGAAAAGGGAAGTAACTCCCCAGTAGAATATGATGGATATGACTCAGGGAGATATATGAAACTACCTTGCAGCAGGAAACAAGAGGGAAGGACAAATCTTGCCCAACAGATTCATATTCATGGTTTCCGAAAGGCTCACGAAAACAAGTCATCAGAAAAGAGATTTAAACTGGAAACAAGGTATCAGAATGAGCAAAAGGTGAATAACCCTTTCAAACAGCATCATGAGAACAGGTTCATTTGGGATATGGAGTGGGAAGCAGAGGACAAAACCAGCCTTGGTTTCACTGATACAGCAATTCATCCCAAAATGAAAAGATCTGGAGCGTGCTCCTCCTCACCACACTGGCCACTGACAGCCACGACCAAGGGCAGTACTGGAAGGTCCTGGTTCACTCTGTCTCCACTCCTACGTCTGTAAACCTTTCAGCATTTCAGGGTATCTCACCACTACAAGTGCCTCAGTTAGAAGAAATGAAGGCTGTTTTAAAAGAAGGAATTCTTTAAATGCAAGGCCAAGGTTCCTTGAGCTCCTGATTCCTGCTGTGCATTACCCTGCTCAGGACACAGGGCTCTGCTCACCTGAACTTCCCATGACCACTGTTTTCTCCTCTCGTAGGTAGGAAACAATTTCATTACAATTGTGCTCACAAAACCTCCAAAATTCTGCTTCAGCTATATGAGATATGCTCGTAAAGATTTGTTTCTTGAAGTTTAACAACAGGTCCACTTGCTAGAGACCTTTGTGACAAACCTCAGCAGGAAGGGTCTCACAGCCTTTGCCTTTGCCTTGCTCCCCGTGGCAGGAGAGCAGCAGCTTTTAATGCAATGTGTTTCTTTCACACATTCCTCAGCACCAGCACTCCCAGGCAGGACGCAGAGAAGTTGTAAAGTAACGTTGAACAGTGACGCTGCAGATGACAATCCAATTCCAATTTCAAGCCTCACAGGGTGCTATTACAGACAGCAGGGGAAAATTACAGGAGGTACTTTGGCACCTTTAACTTTTAATAGTCATTTTAATCTGATGATCTGGACATAATTTTCCTGCCTGTTTGGTAATCTTATTTGGAAAACGGAATGAACACAAGATCATTTTGCAACATACAATAACATTTATTTTTTCCAGTACCTGTTTTTCTGAGCTTCCTTCCAGGGGAATCTTATCATAAATCAGTATACTCTGAATTGCTGGAATTGACTGTGTTGGCAGCTGGTGCTGATAGCTACAAATGTGAGTCACAGAACTGTAAATTAGAATATAGAGCATCAATGGATTTCTTTAGGTAGAGACTTTTTAATAGCATTAAAGGAGTGAGTGCATTTATGGCTCAAGTGGTATCTTGAGTTCCTTTCCAGCTTAACTTGTAAAGTCAGTGTAGTGGCAATGAGACTTCAGCAATTTTTTCTCCTAAAATTTATGTTTATAAAAACAAGAGAAGGAAAAAAGAAAACAAACAGCAAAAAAAAACACAAAACAAAACAAACACAAACAAACAAAAAAAAGCCCCAAAAAACCCCTGTCATTTCTCACTGGTGTCTCTTTTTGGGGAAGTGAAAAAACAGAATAATCAAACCAAAGCCCTCCTAAAAACCCAGATCAGGGCTATGGCCACACAGGCTAGGATTTTTATGAAGATTAACATGACATCTTTGAGTCTGTGTCCCTTAGCACTTCAGCATAAAGATGATGAAACTATAAATAAAATTTCTGTGTACAGCTTTACCAATAAAAATACTTAGAACAAGTAACAGAACTTTAGATGGAGTTGCAGTGCAAAATCCCAAGGATGATTTGACATCCCACACATTTGTCTCTCCTCCTTCTGGAGATATTGATGGGCCAAATGGTATGTTTTATATTTACCAATATTTTTGCCATGACAGCAGGACCTCAGAACCAGGTTTCCATGGGGTTTCTGTTTTTATAATCCCTTGAGAATTTTTTTTCTAGATATAAAGCTATTGAGAAAAACTTAATTAGAATTAATAACCCTCCTGTGTATACTAAAATAAACTCTCACACATTAAAAGTCAGAGGGAAAATCAAGCCAGATATTTAGATCACACAAAATTGGAAAAAATCCCCAAAAACCAAAACAAAAACCCAACCCAAACCAAACAAAAAAACCCCAGTTATTAAAACTGGCAGATCAGAAATAGGGGGGAAAAGGTTTCTCCGTAACAAAATTTAAATGTTACATTTCAGTCTAAAACTTAAAAAAAAAATAAAGAAGTGCTAACATTTAAGCAGATGGTTTTAAAGAAACCTTATTCTGAAAATGGAAAATACTTTATTTTAGAAACTGACAAAACTAAATGTTTAAAATTATTTTGTTTTACATGCCGAAATGGAAACATTCACTAATTGCTGTTTGTGCCAAATGAATCTCTGCACCACTACATCTGTTTCAGGTAACCCAATTGTTTCTGTATTCACATCAATCAAAATGTGTACTAAGAGTCTGCAGAACTGCCTGCTATGAATGCACAGAGAATTAGCTGGGATGTGTCATTATACAGCACAGTAATTCCAACTAATCCTCCCCAAAAACCTTAAAAAAGCAGCAAGAAAAAAAAAAGAGTTAATTTTACTTTCTCACTGAAAAAAGTCCCATCATTACATTCACTGACATTAATATTTTTTTTTTTTAATTGGATATTTTGAAGCTCAAAACACAACTGGAATACAAGACCAGTAGAGCAACTATTCTAACACAGACTCCTCTACTCCTACACTGACAGAAGTCAGACTCAAGATTTGCTGTATTTATTCTTGATGTCCATTTAATGCAACTCAGGTACTTCCTTGGGAACTCAGGCTTCCTAGGCTACCCCATTCCTTTGGAATTCCTTTCTGGAATTGCCCCATGGAAAAGCACACATGCAACTCTGAGTCCAATCTGCCAACCAGGGCAGCTGGAGCTCAAGTCAAACAGATGAATATTTGTTAGATGCCTTTGCTGTGTGACTGGACCTGTTCATATTAGACTTCAGAATTCCAGAAAAAATGTGCAAATTCTGAATGCAGGAACCAGTACAATTGTTTTCACTGCTGTAGGTGTATCCTTGTTGTTTTTCAAGTCATTGCTCCATCTGGATGAAGAATAGCCAACTTAGTGGTAAGAAAGTCTTTATAAATTAATATTTGGGTATTTGGAGATAACAAAGATTAGAAATGCTATGTTATATTCAGAACACCAAAATTTAAGGAAAACAAATTTATCAGATATCCATAAGATGTCTTTAAACCAAAAAAACCCTGCTAACATAATTAAAGTCTGCCTGAGAATTAATGATTCAGAGGTGATATTTAAATCATGATTTCATCTCATTTCTCAATTTCTAAAAATAAAACTTTTCCCTTTATTCAAGCTACGGGATCATTTTGGTCTATATCTGCCCCAGAGCTCTTGCTGCCTTTATTATTATTATTATTATTATTAGTGTTGTTGTTGTTAAAAAATGAAAATGATCATAATTAGAGTCTGTGGGAAGCAAGTGAATCCAAGACAAGGTCAAAGAAATGTTTTGCTGTCCCAGGGGCACCATGAGAAATGAAATGGTAGGAATTCTGAACCACTTCCCTTTTCTCCCTGTACCTGTTTCCAGATGATAAAATAAAGATTTCTCAGTCACTCACACACAGAAATCACACCAGCAAATCCATGAGGGACAAAGGCCTTAAATCTGTCACACTGGACTGATGTTATTTCACATTTAGCCCCTGTTTCTTATGATTTGTAAAAGAAAGAAAGAAAGAAATAAAGATGGATCAAATTATAGATAAAATGCAAAAAGATAATCAAAAGATGCTGAAGTTGTGCTAAAAGGCTGTCCTTTGAGAACTGAAGTGTATAACTTTGTAATTAGACTTTGGATGAGAGGACTATCATGTCTTAGTCTATTGTTGTTCTTATCAGTGGTCTCTGGAGACTGTGGACAACATCCAGTAATGATTGTAGAATTTGATCATGTTTCTAAATTAATTGTGCTGTGGCCTGTTGGGAGTGTGCAGTCATATCCAGTGGAGAGGAAGGGAATAATATTGTATCGTGCCAAATAACCCCAAACAGTCATTGCACTCAGCCTAGGCTGTGATCTAAATCAACTCAATTTTCATAACCCAGTTGAACATATAAATTAACATAACCAGGCCTAAGTACAGAGCAGGTATGGAACTGCAGCACTAACATACATTTCCCATTCAGGATTTGCAATCTATTAGTGGTATTCAAATGACCTGGAGTTTTTAAAATTTCTAGAGTTGTTAACATAGCAAAGAAAGGGATTTACTTGGCTGAATAAGGTGGGGTTGGAAGATTAAAAACCAGCAAACATTAATTTTTTTTTTTTAATTCCTACGTGCCTGACCTGTCAGCACCTAATAAACAGGCACCTCAACATCTGTAACAACTCTAACAGGATTTTATAAGGAACCAAGCTGCTGTGGAAATCCCAAACATAAAGCCCACAAACATATGCAGTACTTTATGTAAGAAAATGGGAAAGGACTTTAGAGATGTTGCAGTATTGAGCCACCCAAAATGCTTATATCCATCAAAGCTTCACAGATTTCTAACTAAAGAACCAACTGTTTCTTTCAGAAAGTGAGAAAAAATGCCACAGATTGGCATTTAGCAGAACATGTCCTTTAGCACTGCTCTAGATACTGTAACCTCATCATCTAAAAAGCCACCCCAATACCACCCCAATATTCAGGCCACTATAGCTGTGTGCCCCTGGTTGCAGGGGGTGGCAGTGGGACAGGAGTGGCTCGGACTCAAGGGCTGCTCTGCCTGAAGAGATGAATGGAGTGAGCACAAACCTGGGCTTCTTATCAGCCCCCATGAAACTCTGGCACAGCTGACATCAACCTGCTGGGCTTGGACATTGCCCCCAACACTAATCTGTGCATTTCCCTTGCAATTCCTATAATTCTTGGGTTAGGACACTTCTCCCTGTGCTCACTGACTCACCCTTGGACAAAGGCCAGCACAGATGTGTCACAGTTGCCTCTATCCTGTGCACAGACTGCAGCTGTTATCCCATTTCTGTGCTCCAGAAGCTTTACCTGGGCTCCCTAGTTCTCACCAAGGACTGACAGTGCTCAACAGATAAACTCATTTATTCCAAGGAGTACTTCAGAGAAGCTCTAAAATTCTTTGGCAGCCGTGCCTCCTCTTGCCGAGCACGAGCCCACGGTGGAGCAGCTGCCTGGGCATTTGTGCATCAGCTGTCTGGGCCACATGTCCAGCCCAGGGCATCTGAGCCCTCCCAGTCAGCACCTTGTCACTGCATTTCTGGGCTCCTTCTCATCTTAGCTGCAGGGCACCCCAGGAGACGGTAAAAATTGATTACACTTCAAGTAATTTCTGGAAAATACATGGCTGTTTAAAACGCGAGCGCTTCCATTTTGCAGTATTTTCATTAGGGATGAAACAAAACAAACAAAACAAAACAAACAAGCAAACAAAAAACCAAAACCAATAAACAACAAAAGCCAACAACAACAACAAAACAACAACCCCCAAAAACTACCTCCAGAAAACCCAAAACGAAACAAAACAAAAAAAATCCCACCCAGAAACAAAGTAAAAAATAATTTTGCAGCCTCAAAAATAAAAACTGATTCACTTACAGAGCTTCTAATATTTTCATTCTGGCACTGCCTTTGAAAGCCAGTTTGAAACAACCCCTGCCTACCAAATTGCAGAGGAATTATTCTCAATTACAGCCCTCCATCTGTTAAAAAGTATAGTCACTGATCAGGCTGACCTCTCCTGCGACAGGTCAAAGAGATGAAAAATTCTGACAGCCACTCAGTTTTGAAGCTCCAGGGAGAAGCAGACAGAGAAAGAAGGAAAGAAATAAGGTTCCTTTGCTCAATTTTATTTCAGTCTTTTTTGTGAAAGTAAAACCACATTTGCCTTCTCTCTAGTGAATAAATTGCACATGGCAATGCAATTTTCTTTAAAGTCATTAACTTAATGTTTTAATTTTGGTATCATTTGCAGAAATCTTCACCCAATCAATCACTTCAGCTTTTGTTTCCTGGTTCTGGACAGTTCTGCTGAGCAGCACAACTTTGCTCCCCTCTCTGTTCCAGCACCTATATAATTCAGTTGCATGTAAATCTGATAGGATTCAGCAAAGTCACTCTGCTGGGAGTGACCTGTTGCTGGGGACATCTTGCCAAGCTACAGAGAAATCACTGAAAACACTCTTTCAAAGCAGATTTGGGTTAATTAAACTTAACTGCATGAAGAGAGCCTCCTTTAAAAACTGTGTGACATTTACCTGTGACTACTCCCTCCAAGAAAAGGGTTTCTGTGATGAAAGAGACACTGACCTAATGAAAGGTAAACACAAATCAGCCTCATTGAAGTGTGACTTAGCAAATTCTATATACAACTACATCTGCCAGGTAGAGCTGTTAATTAGGAGTGGGAACTACTTATATAGCTGGGCTGCCACTTCTAAGGATTTTAAAAAGATTAAAAGGACCGAAGAAAGAAGTGTCCCCTCAGGAGCACTTCCAACCCACATTTAGGTCAGCTCATGACTGATCCTTCAGCTATACCAGATGTGCTTTATTAGAGAATGCTGTCTTCTGCTCCCAAAAGAAATGCAGTTATTGAAGCTCACTGGAAAGAGCAAAACCCGGCTGGTGCAGCCTGGACAGGCCAAAGGAAACAGGAAAGCAACATCTTCAATGACTGTGAAAGTCTTACAGAAAATACAGATAATTCACGTTCATCTGCTGCTCTGCTAATTTTTTGCACAACTAACATGAACAGGAAAAGGAGGTCTAGAGCTATTAAATAATTTCTTCCTGAGATCATTGTCTAAACAGGAGAAAAAATAAAAACAAGCAGAGAACCTATAACTTCACTATGTCAAAATATATTAAATGTTTTTGTTGGTTTTTTTTAATTAAAACAAAAGCAAAAGAACAACCAAACCACCTGACCATATGATATGACACCACATTTTTATTCCAGGTTAACCAGAGCTGTCCCTTCAAGTTACACTAAATGATTTCCAGGTTAGGATGCATGTGTGATGATGGACCTTGCTTAATTAAATCAGACTGATCTCAGAAGAAAATGTTATTCTGTAGCAAAAATTCAAATCATTTATTTATTACATGTCAAATCTAAGGAATATTTTCCCCCAGCTGTGCATGCTAACTATAGAAACATTGACCATTTTAAGAAACAGATAAGTTCTTTTTGTGAAAAAAAAAAAAAAAAAAGAAAACACAAATTCAGTTGCCTCTGTATCTTTGCTCAAAGTGGCATGAAACTTTGGTTGTTGTTTTTGTCTCTTAACTAATTGTGGGACAAATTTTGTCTTCTGTTACTCACAGTTTAAGACACGAGCAACCCTATCAGCCCGGTGGGACAATTCCATCCCCTGAAGCTGGTCTTTGAGGGCTCTCTCTGCCTTATTATCTGATACTTGCAGGCATTTTCTTCATTTTTTGATTCACTTTTATTGTTCTTTTCTGCAGCCTCACTGTTTTTCAATGTCCTGTGAGCACCAGAGCTGAGCATGGTATCCTAGCACTGGCCTCCCTGATGTGCGGAGTGAGAAGCGAAAGGCTTTGAAGAAGATAATTTCATCAGCTCCACTGAGAGCAAAGACTGCTTCAAATTCATCAAAACAAAAGGTGCTGTGGTCATACAAACTGCTGTTTTCCCCCTGAAATTAACAGGTTAATATTTTCAAACTGAATTGTAGATGTCAATTCCCCAGAAAACTGATTTAAAAAAATAATAAGCCTATTTCACTTGAAGTGAAATGCACATGTAGGAACAGGAGAGATCCCATGGCAGGCTTCCAATGCAGCAGTACCAGGTGAAGCCCAGGGAAGCCCTGGTGATTGAGTAGGTGATTATTCTTGCATCTCCCTGAAATATCACAGATGCAGGATCTCACTGCAAGGACAGGTGGGGGCTGAGGAGTCAATCTGAGAACCAAGATTTGGCACCAAAAAATCGGACCTGAAGACTTGGTGTTCTCCATTCCCATGGTGATTTGAAAACTCAGGAATGGGCAATTTGCCACTGTAGGTGATTTTCAGCTCCATTTTGATCACAACTCCTTACAGACTTTATTGCTGAAGCCTGAAAGATGGATTTTTTTTTCCAGGTCTTACATATTACTTGGTACTGCTGAGATTTCCACCTCTTTCCCTAGAAAGGATGAGCAAAGCAACTATAACACAACCTCTGGCATGCTTCACAGCCCACCTTCAGCTGCTGAGCTGCTGTCCTGACCAAGGCTAGCAGAATACGACCTGCATTTCACCCAGTCCTTCACAATAAAAGACAATAATTATCTTGATCATAATTGCAATTCTAATAATCTGACAAGAGACATAGCTTAGAATATACTTGGGAGAGCTTTATCAATTAGAGTCACCTCCTCAGTTACTATTGCAACTGATACAAGGTCTGCAGCACTTTTCAGCTTTGGTATCTTGGGTGGTGATAAATACACTTTTATGACTTTCCAGATGTTAGTGTACAAAGTCTCTTTCATTATTCATGCTCCATAAACCCATACGAAGAGCTGGGCACAGATCAAGCACATGGGAAACCCGATTCCAACTATCTCACCATATTTTAGATGTAATTTAGCAATAGCATGCTCAGTGCCCTTATTTATGAAGGTTATCCGTCTTAGCCTCTGCTTGTCCTTTTACAGAAGTTTTTCACTGCTGAAGCTTGAAACACATCATGATAGCATAAGTCACACAAACAGCAAGGGACACAACAAAGCCTGATTTAACTGACAATCTCTGCTTTGAGCGTAAAACTTCCCTAGGAGCTTAGACCCAGAAGTTGACCTGAAGGCTCATCTAACAACATTTTGTGTTGTTAAACATGAAGGAGTCAAAGACTTAAAGAGTCCAGGAAGAATCATGCAACCATGGTTTCAGTTCTCTTTTTTTAACAGGTTTTTTAGAGGTTTATTTTGCATTTTAGGAGAGTGAGGATCTTCGTTTAAACTAGTTCTTAGCCACGTGTGACCACATTACACCATGAGCCTTCAAAATGAAAAACCAGGCTTTTGCTAGTCAACTAAGAAATGCTACCAAGATATCTATTTTGTATTGATGTTGGCAAAGATGAAAATACTTCACAAGATATAAATCTCTGTTTGCATTTTACATGTTAGCACCATGGTCTCCTTTCTGCAGATGAGTTCCAGCCTCTGGGATTAGAAATCCCCAAAGCAGTAGTGAGCAACAAGTAGAACAGCAGATTCAGATGAGTTCAGATGAACTTCAGATTCAAATGAGTCTCCCTCCCATGAAAAGGTCTCAGTGAAAAGCAACATCTCCAATTCCTCTGATTCCTCCCTCATGAGGGGCACATGTGAAGGCAGAGGGACACAAATCATAGTCATAAGTGACACAGGGCATGCAAACTGCTCAGTGAAGCAAGGGACATTCTGAGAGAGCCAGAGAGCTCTGAAGACAAGGACTAGACCAAGCCTGCCAAGATCCACAGGATGAGGTTCACCTGTTTGTTTTCTCACTCTGGAACATGTTGCAAGCAAACTGAAGGGCACCAGGCTTTTGGGAGACTCAGAAAGCAGAGCTCTAGTGGCAGAATATTCTTTCTTGCTTGATAAAGGGAGGAGGCAAAAGGAATTCCTCCATCTTAATTCATAGTGTCCGTTTCCCTCTGTGCAGAAATAAAGAGTGCAGGGAGTGTTCTACCATAAGCAATAGAAAATTAACCAAAATTCTAAACCACATCTATTTGTATGTAGGTGGCTGCTACCTTTTCTAATTATTGTGTTTCTTTGCCAAGAGATCATTGACAACATATGTATCAAATCAACACTTTCACAGAGCCAACTGTGAAGGAAAAAAAAAAAATTTCTCTCATTCCTTTAAGGGACCCAATCAGAATAAAATAATTGCAACACTTTTCCAGCACAAAGCACTCTTCCAACCCTCTCTTCATCTACAAATTGGACAGTCCAGCTCAGTGGAGAGTGCCCCTACCAACTTTCTAGGACCAAAAACTCAGAGAAGTGAATCCCCAGTGACAGCCAGTGTGATACCTGGCTGTCCATGCTCAGCTTGATGAGTGTATAGAGGTGAATTCGTGGTTCTGTCTTCTCTTTGTTGCTGACAGAGCCCCTATCCCAGACAAGGGAAATTGGGATCAGGGCTCTCGGACTCACCATCGTGCTCTGCACACTCTGGGAAAGCATAACAAGGTCATTCACATCCCACAGGGAGGGCTAGATTCCCACCAACAAAACAAAAATCCAGTGTTACATGAAAGAGCTCGCTTCGCCTTGTAAACTAGATCAAGGTAAATCAGCTTTAATTTACCCCAGACATCCTTCCAGTCCTCACCTTTCCTTACAATACTCAGCTGCAGTAACACTGAACTATTTCTGACCACTCCACTTCAAACAACAATTCCTTGGAAGTGATAAGCATAGAGTTAAAGTGATGAAAAGTTTATATGATTTCAAGAAGGTTTGTTATTCTGAATAGCTCCAAGCTTATGACAAACAGGAATTTCACAACTGATTCACTGAAATTAGGACCAAAGCAAAAGCGTAAGAAACTCTTGAGAAAGCATGAAGTGACTGTACATCCACATTTGTCATTCTATAAAGTCAGTTTTGTTTCTAGGAAATCCTGCCTGCCTTTCCTGATGATGAATGTAACAAATGTATAATTTGCCTCAGAGGCAAAGCAGAAATTAAAAATGCATTATTTCATGAAAACTGATATCTGGGATATATCTGTTGTGTTTTTTTTCTATTATTAAAATAAGAAAGTTTAAACAGGATCAAAATTTGGTATGAAACATAATCCTGAAAGTCCTAGGGTCCACTAAAATGCTTGGACAAAATTCAAATACATTTCATCCAAAGTGTGACACCAGCTTCCATCAAAAAATTATATGTTCAGTCACAAATGGTTATTGTAAAATCTTTATTAACCTAAGTGCATATAAAAATTGTGAATTCTTAATACAAAGCAGTATTTGACTTTTAAATTTCATTTTAAGCTTGCCCTGTTCACTTGGAATGTGATTACAGAGTAAATTAAAAAGTAATCACATGTGAATTACATTTCCTCATGAATGTAATGACTTCAGGAGACTGATTAATGTTAAGCAGTGCCTGTCCTACCTCGTGCATACCTTCCCAGGTGAGATGTGCAAGATAGCTGTCGTGAGTTGATTTAATTTCCTTTCTCTGGTAGTCCAGTGAGAAATGTTGAACAGAAACCAATTCAGCACGTTCATTAGATCTGTATATGTTCACTTCTTTTGTCCACCCAAGCACCATCTGCAAAATGCTATCAGTGTCAGCTTATGATTGTGAGCAAGACCCCAGAGACTTTGTTCATCCTGCACACTGCATTCGAGCCAGGAAAACTCTTTACATTTAGATAGAACAACTCAGCTGCTGCATAGAGCACGAGATACATATGTGTCAGCACATTAAAGCCTGATGAAAAAGAATATCTTGTCAATAAACTAGGAAATAGGCCTGTCTAGGAAAATACACTCACGAATATATATATATATACACCCCTCTAAAAACTGCACATAACTCAAAACACGTCTAAAACATTTTCTTTAAAAAGTATTTAAAAATGGATGTAGGTATTACACTAAAAATCATTAAATTTACAAGAATAATTAATTGTCTATGAATAAAATAAATGCCACAGAATTCTGTCTCTAACTCAACAGTCAAACAATGGTTCAGTTAAAAATTTGTTTCCCAATCACCAAACACCATTTTTCACAAATCATATGATGATGCTCTCCTCCTATCTGCTTCTTTTTATTTCACTGGACATTAGGATGTCAAAGAGACTATTCATAAAGACAGCAAGAGACACTACTGCCCCAACCATCATTCTGTTTCTTGAATAATAACTGGAAATTAATTGGCATTAATTCATTTGTTCAGAGTTGTACAGAAGATGTTGCTTGCAAACAACAGCCATGGTTGACTGATTATAAAAAATAATATAGGCAATTAATTTGGAAAAAGGCTATTGTAAAATAAGAATCCAATATCATTTCAGTAGGTGTCACTGCAGTCAGAAAAACATGTCAGAAAACAAATGCTCAATATTTACATGGCACTGACATCACCTCTTCTGCTCAAAAGAAATATTTATTCTATTTACCTGGCCTCTTCCAGTTTTAAACGTATCTTTAATCACAAATATTCAATTCAGAGCTTAAGTTAGTTGTTTGCTGTTATAAAGATTCAGAGGGCAAGCACAATATTTCTCTGCCCAGAATGAGCCTCCTGCAGCACATACTGCTTGTAATGACTACAACCATTGAGACATTTTTCTGCAAAATGTGTTTCCTGAATTATAAATGAAAATAAAATGAAACATCTAGCTTGACACAGGTTACCTCAGTATGCACCTACTGTCATTTTTCAGGGCAGGATGTTTTCACAAGCAACGCAGTGAGTGGGACAGACTGTTGGTGGGGATGTCAGGATGCCTGAGTCTATTTGAGCTCTGCCATTCATTTGCCATCTTCTCCAAATGACATCTTACCTCTGGGCCCTGTTCTCCTGCCATATTTGCTTCTTATACTTAGCTTTCAGTCTTTTCTAAATCACTTCTTCTGTGTTTGTGCAGCCTGTAACCAGCTCTGATTTGGACCAGAGAGTGAGGCTGCAGCTCTGATGGAGGGGTGATGTCCTGTGCCACACTGTCCCACGCTGGCTCTGCCCTGCAGCACCAGCAAACTGGACAATGCCCACTGCAGATAACATGGCCTGGGCCAGTCCTGTTTCTTACTGACCTCCTGTTTTTCCTTCTTCACAGATTATATGATGTTCAAAAAGAAAACAACCACCCGCCTCCCCCAAAAAGAAAGAAAAAAAACACAAAAAAACTTGATAAGCTCAGCATTTCTCTACTATGAGCACCCAATCCACAAAATACAAAACTACCAGGATTTTAATATTAACTGATGTGGCGTGGCTGAGATGGATACAGCAGCTAAGGCCAGTGCCCATGTGCATTTTTACAGCCATATAATCGATTTTTTCTGTTACAAGTTATGTACTGCATAAGTAGTAGCACAATCAGCCACTGAAATGTGCCACTTAAGAAATCATAAGGCAGCCTAAGGAAAGCTTTTAGAAGAGAAAACCTAAAATTTTATCAAGTGTTCCACTAACTGTTTCTCATTCAATTTTGAAAGGGACCAAAGCAGAGACAGCATTTTAGAACATGTATTTACAAGGACACATTTCTGAAGCCATCTCCTCTCAAATAAGGCAGTAGCACAAAGAAAGGGGGGAAGAAAGCCAGCTCACATCAGGGTGTCATCACCCTTCTGAGTTACCAGAAAGCATGAGCATTTATAATACATAAATATTCCCCAGCTTACTTGATATTACTGGCTTCCTGCTGAAGATCTGCCTGGCTTCCAGCACCATGCACTGCAGAAGGCTCCTCACGCCCCACAAAAACACAGGTCAGGAGACCTGAGAGGCAATTTTTGCCTCCTGACAACTTCCAGAAAATCCCATCCCTGGTGCTCTTTTCCTTAAAGCCTGGAAACACAGGCTCAAGGCCAAAAGAGCAAAGAGGCAGCGCTCCAGCTGATACCATGGATTTGCAGCTTGACATGCCAGAAGACAAATTATCCCAGAGAAGCTTTGTGAGGAAGCTGAAAGAGCTAGAGGGAGCCCGTACCTCCTCAGCAAATCCACTGTCTTGTTAAGGAGCTGCACATGTGGCTGTAACATGGCAGCGTGGCAGTTAAAGCCTTCAAAACAAAGTCAGCTTGGAAAGAACTCAAGAGATTGGCAAAACTTCATCTGAACACACTTTACTTTGAAAAACTTGTTTCACTGTAACCAAGAGATAATAGGAAACCACCACACCTTTATTAGTCTATACCCTGTGTGTAGAACAAATATATTAAGCAATCAACATACTAAAATAAATGGAAATTTAAAAAATTAAAAATACCAGAACACTCATTTAGGAAGCAGAAAACCTAACTTCAAATCCCTTTGCTGTTTCTCTCAGTAGCTTGAAGCTGGTTCATGCCAAAGGAATGCCCTAAGCACTTAGTAACTTTGAAGTGCAGCAGATTACTTGCACTTGTATTTTGTAAAATCTCTCAAAAGGTCTTTTCATTCCAGTGAAAATGAAGCTGATTTCACAGCATCATGTTTTTGTGCACCTTGGAACTGGAGTATTCCTGACAGCCATATTAACATTCTGCATGGCTTCATTCAAGAATAAATGAAATTACCTCAATCTTCTCAAAAAACTTGAAGATAATTTTGGATTAATTTTCTCAATAGCCTTGATCTGAAATACTCAAATATGGTTCGATTCATTAAAGTGTTAAATAAATATTTAATAATTGAATTTATCTCAGCATTATCACCTATTGTAAGAAGTTGAGCTCTACAGAAAACCAACGATTTTCAACAAAGAAGTAAAGACATCAGTTAAATCTCCAGTAGTTACAACAGCATAGTCCATTTAATGGATTGGTATTTTTTCCTGCCTTTTGCAGTTAGGCCTCTGGCTTCATTCATGCTAAAGGGCAGCAATGAGAGACCTAACAGTAATTGCTCCAAGTGGCACCACAACCTTTAGGCATCATTAAGAAATCCAGCCAGCATTTTGGAAGACATAAATTAAACCCTTACAGTCTGTAATTTTTTAAGCTGATTGGCTGAATTACTAATTCACATCATGTGTCCTTTGTCTTACCAATAAAATAAATAAAATATACTCTACTACTAAGGGTAATAAGAGGTACATTTTCCTTTTGACAGAGATATAAAACTGTCATTAATACGTTATAAGGGAAGATTATAGTTCTAAATGTAGCTATCCTTTCAATTTCTGACATGTCAAATTAATCTTTGCTTGCACCATTCCACAAACTAGACACAGGATGAAAATTCCTGCCTCTGTAAAATGACACTGCAAGACCCCTGCAAGACTGAATTTCCATTGTTGAGTGAGAACATGTACCCCATTGCTGCCATGAATCTTATGTGCAAGAGTCAGATGTTTCTATGACAATTGACAATACATGCTCCTCAAACTGTGAGCAAGGAGAATACAGCAGTACAAGTGCTATCTTCTTTGGCTGAATTTTATCTACCAAGTAAAGATTACACATACAGTATATATTATGTATATTTGTGTTCAGAGTTATTAATTCATGATTCAGAGGGTTAATAATGACACAGAACTTGGACTGCATTACAAGCCACACAGCAGATTACAAATCTGTTTGACTGCTCAAGACAGTGACCTAATCTTCACTTCTCGATGCAAATGGATTCAAAGCTGGGCTGCCTCATTTTAAGATTAAAAATGAAATAAAGGCTAAGTTTAATAGCATTCATAGTGTTTAAACAAAGATTGCCAGCTGACATGTCCTAGGGAAAAAGCTCAAATTAGTTGTGTCAGCCTCCTTTTGAACAGTTATGTGTTACAGTGATAAGAGGGGTGGCAGATTTGTTTTAAAAGTCAACTGTAGCCGTGTTCAGAGGACCTGGGCAGAACATTGTATTACAGGCTCTGAGGAAAACATATACAGAGATTGCTCAGCACAATTAATTTTCAGAGCTTCCAACCACAGCCATGTAACCCCAATTCTTCTGTAAACACATAATAAATTACAGGGATTCAGGAAGCAAATAAAGAAGGAGGAAAGGATGATGCTTCCTCACAAAAAGCTTCGAATAACTGCATTGCTCCACTAGGCCTTGCTTACTATCAGAAACTTGGACTGTTCTGACTGTGGGTTCATTAGTAGCTTAAGGAAAGAAAATAAAACTCCACAGTATCTCTACTGTGTGTTTTTAAAACATCACATTTTCCATATAAGGAGAGTACTGTTATCAAACAACACCCCCAAAGTTTTAGGCCAGTGTGACTACATCCAAAGGAGGATTGCACCTCTTGGTTAAAAAGTGCACTGAGCACCCATAAATGCATTACATTAAAAATCTGGGAGAGGTTTTTTAAGTACTGAAGTTCTTGCTCCCATCACATGGTCCTTTGAGAGTGTTCAACAGCATTTGTGAAGTGGGACCCAGAGAGGCCAGTCCTGGGGAACCCCCTGCAGCATCCAGGGGTGTTCACAGAGGCACCATCAGCTGGAAAACCCTCAGGGACAAAGGGTTTGCACAATCTCCCACCTCCACAGCTGGCTGGACAGTTTGGCAGAAGCTCCTGAAATGAGTAACTCACAACAGCTATTCATCAATCTGCTTTACTTGTTCAGTGTTCTTCATCTTACAGCAGTACAGCTGATAAATCTCTTTGATTTTGGTAAGCTTGATATGATGTTCATCCAGAGCTGTTTTGGGCCATTCCTCTAGAAACAGAAGCCTCTGTGAATAAAGCTCTTTGTGATTATTTCCATCTCAACATGCCTGGTTGGGAAGAAGCAACGCAAAGTAATCTCTTTACATGGAAATGTCACAATTTAATTTTCTCCACACCTGTCAGGTCCAGAAAGACTGTTAGAAATTTCTGCTCAAGTGCTGAAAAACTCAAGCTAAGATTTGGTTTGTTGGAAAACACTGGACCTTAAATTGGTCCCTGACCTGGGTTTCAGTATTACATTTGAGCAGTGAAATCTCTCACTTGGCTGGGAATGATGAAATCTCTGTGGCATTCAGGTATTTTAAAGAGCAATCTGACACAGTCTGCTACCAGACAGAAAGTTGGAGAGCATCCAGTGAGACAGGATATATGCAGAATCTACCATGTGTGCATCAGGAGGGCATACAAAAAAGCAGAGGTGTGTGCTATCTATAAATACCTGTATGCGTATCTACACACACGTGCAGAGACTACTAAATTACAGCTGCTAAAATTATACATTCAAAGAGTATAGATTCCATCTGATCAATCATCCAGAACATATTTACCTTTAATCTGCATAAAGGACATGATGAGAAAGCCAAATATGTCACTGTGAAGATATGCTAAATCAAAGAAATTCAGAGTGCTTTGGGCAAAACCCCATAATTATTATTTAATCACATTCTTAAAGGAAAAGTGATATAAATGTGTGCCATTGCTGGAAACCTGACCAATTTCTTTTGATGTCTTGCCCAGTGCAAAGTGAGCCAAGGATGCCCTGGAATCACACAACTTTATTTGTAAATTCACTTTTAACAATTTGATATGAGCCTAGAGTGAAATTCAAAATCTGAAAGGGTACCGCAAAAGCCTGTTAATACCTAAATCTATTGAAATAAGAAGTTATCTAAAGTAGCAAGGGCACAAAAATGACAATCTTCACTTCTTTTAACTTGAGCTGCTAGGGACCTTTCACATTTGGTCCTTTTCAGAGATTTCAAAGTACCTTGAAAATTTAAATAGGGCCTTTAATATTCTCTAGTAAAAAAAAAAAAAAAAAAGCTTTCTTAGACATAGCAAAATCCAGCCATGAAACTACTGCTTGCACACTCATGCAGTGAGTTACATCAGAACTGGGGAAAGCCCAATGTTACAGAAACCTGTAACACAGCACAGGAAAATGCTACCACCTTGTTTAACTCCTCTTCCTCTCCCACACATCTGGTTCAGTTAGTGAGGCTCTTCCATCACCAGAAATGTAGGGTCAGGATGTTCAAATGAAGCCAGCACCTCCTCCTTGTGCCTGGGCCTGACCAAGGCAGTCTCTACACAGCACCACACCAATTTCCACTCATAGCAATTTCTTGCAATGGGCAGGTTGGGCAGATAATGGAAACCAAAACTAGAGGGGGGTGTGTGCATGTAGGTATGTGTGGGTGTGTGTGCAAAAGAGATAAACAGTGTGTATAACTACACTAGAAATTAACATTATCAATGTCAATGCATGCCATGGATTACAAATATTAAAATAAGAAGGTAAAAAAGTGCAATAACTTTCCCTCAGCAGGACTCAGCACTGGTGCCCACAGTAAAATGTGACTAAACAGGGCCTCTTTACCAAGCCTTGCAGAATTTTTTGAATGGAGGCTGATGTCCAAATCCTGATAGACAAGGAATCAGTGTTATTTGGTTTTCACACTTCTCTTTGTCTAAACAAGTCTTGTTCCAATTACAAATATTGGTATTAGGCTGTGCCTCACTGAGTGTTTTTAGTTACGGACCATGTAGTGTTCAGTGACCTTAAAGTCAACACCTAAAAATGTTAATGCAATGTGTTTTATGTTACATCCCATTATTAAGATATTTGATAGAAAGTGAAGCAATCTTACTTCAACTCCTTTCTTCTGCCCTAAATTTAGCAATGTGACATCAGCAAACAACTGTTTCTCTGTGCCTTCATTAACCTTTCCTGTTAATGGTGTTTCCCACTGCTGGGGCTTTACATAGCCTCAGAACCACTATGAAACATAAATACCCATTTTATTAATGAGGTTATACATACTTTTCCTGAAATCAGTGCAGGAAATCAGAAATGATAAAATTAAAAAAAAAAATCTGAAGGTAAATAGATGCAAAATGTACTGCACAGAGGATAATGTTTAATCTAATAGCACTCCTTCTTTGGCTAGCAAGTGGAGAGTTTTCTCTATCAGTTTCTAATTGCTATATACATACTTGCCAGGTGAGTTCTGGCACCAGCTCATTTTGATCGTGAGGGTAAACAACTAGATATAAATGTTCTTTAAAAATGTGAAACTAAAGTTAGAAAATTTTACTAAAAAATATAGCAGTTGTCTTTTTTTCCTCCTTTTTTAAACCTATTATAACTTTTTAAAAGATCTCACAATTCTCATGGGGTCAAGCAGCCCTTATACTTGACAACTAAATACAGCTTAATACTACACATCAAGGCGACATGAAAATACATTAAAAATACTAAATTTATAGCAGATTAAAAAATGTTTGTCAAGGGTTTTCAGTAAACCTTGTGCAACATGGCAGCAAAGCAGTCTACTAGCAGATGGCAATCTCTCTAGGAAAAATATGATTTCATCCACATGACTGTGTAAATTACCCAAAGACTATAGGTAATTTCCTAGCATTACCTCCAAGAAAATAAGAGTAATCTTCACATATTGCTCCAGGGAGGGGTCCTGATATTAAGGGGATGATGATGACCTTGAAATATAAATGGGAAAGAAGAGATGAAAGGAAAATTACCTGTAATTCTTGTTCTCAACCACTGGTAAATCTAAAGAATCCCTGGGTGAACTCCATGGCCTGCGTTTTCGGCAGAGGCAAAGCACATTGAGTTACTAAAATAACTCACTGGTGATGGATACCTGCTTATCCCATCGCCATGTCCTTTATAGGAGATTTCAACCAATAAGTTTGTCTGTTCTGCTCACCAATATGCAGAAAGCTTGTTAGAGCAAAGGCACATTTCAGTTGGGTTTCTCTGAGAAACGTAACCTTTTTATTTTCCTTGGGCAGTACAGTTACTGTTTTAAGAAAACAGCTTTGGCCAAGAGCTCTCAAGCACTAGGTCATTTTAATTATTCCTTCCTTGAAATAAAAAGCAATAGTTACAGTACTGTTCATTTTTAAATAGATAGAACAGTGCATTTTTTCTTTCTATCTGCTTCAATTCACATATTAGGAAGACTCACATGGAAATACTAAATTTGAGCTTTCTTTGATCAGTATGGTGCTTGCTTTCCTTCTGGTATTGTTATCATGCAATTTTTTGCCTTTTTTGCTCAAAATGGTGCTATCCTTAAAGACACTTGAAGGTGAAAGATGCACCCTAGCCAGTAGAAGGCATGAGGCTCCTAGACTAACAGACAGGACATTTTATAATCTTTTTATAGCTCCCAAGAGACATAGTCCTGCTGTCCAGAGAGCAGTGAAAAAATTAAATTCCAGTGCCAGCTTACTGCCACAGAAGAAATCAGGAAGCAGAGACAGATCTAGAACCTGTTGAGGAGGTTAAAATTACACAGGTGACGGCTGAGTTCCTGTTACTCCATCATTATTTGAGCTAAAATAGAGAGTTTGTTACCAAGCAAAGGCCACTCCAAGGGATGGAGATAAACAGCCCTTTGCTTTGTGTTTTGGCCAAGGCTTTGAGGATATGGGCAGAATGAGACCCGCCACTTTCCTACAGGTTTGGTAACATCTCACGGAATCTCAGAATAGTTTGGGTTGGAAGGGGCCTTAAAGATCATCTCATTCCAATCCCTGCCATGGGCAGGGACATTTCCCACTATCCCAGATTGCTCCAAGCCTTGTCCAACCTGGTCTTGGAAACTTCCAGGGATGGGGCAGCCACCACTCTGCCCTTCAAGGCTGCACAGTTACATCAGTCTGAAGTCCAAGCCTATAAAATGCTCAAGAGTGACTAAGAAACAGCAACGTAACAGATACAGATGCAGCAGAATCTTCCTGAAATAAGCCATGAGACACAGAGGGTTCAGTGTAACATTCAGGCAATGTACATAGAGCAGGCCAGAGGGTACAGGGAAGAATGTTGCATCTAAATAGCCAAATTACATATACTGTATTTCAGTAAAATTAATAACAAACTGAACTCAGAAGCACCTCATCTAAATTTGAAATGGAAATTTGCATCTGCCATGTTTATTTCATTATTATTTCATGAGGAGTCTATGCTTGTTTATGAATTCTTAAAGTATATTTAAGCAATCAAGCATAATAGTGGTGTAATTATCTCAAACCTATTGCAGTTCCAGGACTTTATGAGGAATCTAAGTGCATTTCATGTAGCTAGCTCCTAAGGTGTCTCACTCATGAGCTTATTCCCTGCTGTGTCTCACTGAAAAGAAGAGGCACTGACAAGGATAAAAACACCCAAGCCTTGTTACCAGAAAGGCAACACATCAGTCGTGTGAACTGACACCACTCCCATAAACAGTGTCCTCATCTGTCCCTGCACCAGCCTGGAGGCCCTGGCAGAGATCTTACAAGGCAGAGTTTTTATTGGGTTCAAAGCCACCTCAGTGATGCATTTCTGAACTGGGCACCTGCACCTAGCAGCCAGCCTGCAAAAGAGTTGCCATCTTTAGGGGAAAAGAATCCAGTTGGGGAGCTGGTATATAATGAAAATGATCGAAAAGTGGCTTTGCACTTAATAACACTGCTGCCATGGTGATCTCTTCCATTCTGCTGCTCTCTGGGTAGAAGGCACTTGCCTGTTCCCATTCACTTGTGATATCAGCTCTTTTCTAAAAAGAGACAGAGGTGGTAATGCCTGGCAGCTTGCAGATCAGCAGGGCTGCAGAAAGCAGAAAAACTCTGTTGGGCCAAAAGAGACAAGCACTGTCAGAGACCAGCAAAGCCCTTTCCTTTCCATCCAAACTGAAGTATCATATCTTAAAAATTAGCTTGTGCAAGCTAGAAAATTCTTGTCCAGGCTTGCTTCTACCAGGGCATGTTTGCAGCAGTTGTGGGCCACTTTTCCTGTGAAAGCAAATACGGACATGGGGTTTAGTTTTGGAGCAGGACTGAAACTGTCACCTTGGACTGGCTGCAGCACAAATTATCTTTTGTCTCCTTAAAACTGAGTCAGTTTTAAGTCCAGCTGAACTCTTCCCATTCAGTAAAAGCAAATGGGGTCAAATGCAGCAAAGATCATCTGCTGCACAAATTATTCTTAAGTTAAGCTTTTTCCAGACAACATAACTAATTATTAATGATTTAAAGGGTGTGAAAAGTGAGCTCCAGGACATGTTTGTAAGTCTTGCCAGGAGGTCTACCTTAAACTCAGCTCCAACAATTGCCAGTGCTCTACATTCTGATACACTGCTTCAAACTTTCAGTCTTGCATCAGTACACTCAAGACAAATGGGAGGTGACAGCTAAAGGGTCTATACAGTGCCTCATTCTGAAAGAGCAGCTTTTCTAGAGCTTGTTCCAAGACATCCAAGAATATCTTGCTCCAAGACAAGTCTGGCTGCAGGGGAATTTGTCAAAAAATTCTGAACAGATGCAATAACTGGATACACAGTCATTGACAAGGATTAGGAGGTTTCCTTTATGGTGATACTATAAAAGGATTAGTTCTTTGGTTTTACAGTATAAATCCCTAAAGGCAGATTTTATTTTATTTTTTTTAAATATATGAACTACAAAAATATCATAGTATTTCTTTGTGAGATATGAATTTACTGCAATTTTTAAAACACTCATCTTTATTGCTGTATTCCAGTAGACAAACAACACTTCCCATGCTATCCTTTCTTTTAGCTCCCCCTCTGCTTTATTAACTCAGTCCTTTTCAGCCCTGGTTCAGGTGATATTTGATTAATTTGTGATCACTGCTTCTGGGCATCGTGTTCTTAAAGATTCAGTATTGTCCAGAGAATTATACATGGGAAATAACATCCTTTGTTTACCTTTATTATCCTTTCTCCTTGTTCGGTGCCCATTTTTCTTTCTGTGCCACAAATGCTGTATCTTGCTGTATCACTGTATTTTCCTAGCCACAAAGCTTTGTTCTCTGGTAATTGAAAAATTCTTTATCCATTGCCATTACATTTACTGAGGTCAAAAACTATGAACATCTCACATGTTTGAAGTGCATTAGATTACACAGGCAAGTAGGTATAGAGTTGTTTAAAAGAATCATGCACAACTTTTTTTTAATCAGCAAAGACCCTTTAAAGCAGTTATCAGCACTGTACTATCAGGAACTGCTATTTAGGTGCTCCTACTAAAATCACAAAGATTATTCAATCTTCTTTAATCTAAAATAAACTCGGGTTACCTGACACCAAAACATGATGTATACACACAGTTTAGTCCATACACCAGAAGTAGTTGGGCTCACAATTTATTTTCTACTAATATTGTAGAAATGAAACCATACAGCTTGTCCCTTTGAGACAGGGAAATCATAGAGGTATTCTTGGATCCAATACTGGTGTATGTTAAAGGACTTATTAGAATTTAAATTACTATTGTGTATTGTTTTAATATGTCTTCACAGCATGCACTACAACAGCTCCTTTGCAGCTATTACACTGTACATTGGCTACATCAATTAACAGAAATGCACATTATATATTATCGACCTATTTAATACCTAATACATTTTTCCACAGTCTATTTATTCTTCCTAATGTGCACTCAGAAAACACATTATGAGTTAGTTTTGCTAAGACAGTCATGTATCTGTGCACTTACTCCAAGAACACTGTGCATATGGATATATATCTGAATCTAGTGACTCCTTTTCAAAATTGAATTTTACTGTTTTCTTTCCTTTCACAATGTCCAAATCCCAAAGTGTTTCTTTTAAAGTATATATTTTTAAAAATAGGATATTAATGCCAAGTTAGGGACAAACCCTCATTAGTTGGTACCAAGCAGCACAGAGAAAAAAAAAACTCTTGCAAGTTTAGATAACTTTATATATGTGAAAATTATCAGATCTAGGTCAACATGACAAGTGAAGTACATCTGATGTGTAACATTACTCAATAAACAGGCTGACAAAGTTCTAAATGCAGTTGACTAAAGCAACACAAAGTATTGAAATTGCTGTTCCTATAGATGACTGTTTCTAAAATCAATATTCTAACATTAAACTTTATATTTGTGACTGCCTCAGAAAGCAAAAAATAAAATCTTGAAAGCAGTGCTGAGAATTTAAATATTTAACTTTGACAGCCTGAAAAAATATCCAATGATTTTAAAGAATTTCAATTATGTAAATGAGAAGAGAGTTTATACATAACTGACAAAATGAACTGTTTCTTTGGTGGTCTATTAGTATTGAAATGGCTAAACCAACACCTCTGCTACATTGATCATAGTGACTTATCACCATATGATGACTTAATGGTAAAATATCTTATCTATATATAATGCTACTGAATGCAAAAGCCTTTATGCATTTCCAGGTCTGAAATGAAGCATACATATGCAAAGAAAAAAAGGGGATAAAAAGAAATCTTTTCTAAACTTCATGCAAAGGGCTAAGCACCTCTGGTTGCTCTGGTTGCTCACAATAAAATAAAATAGTTCCTATTTCAAGACTTCTGATTTAAATTTGGTCTACGTTGGAAATGACCAAAAGCTGCTTAAATATGACATGGTCTGTGTGGAAAAAAATCAGTGGCTTTGCAGGAGTGGATAAGGTCTCCACCTTGGAAAGTTTCCTCACCAGGCAGGATGTCAGGGCCAGCTCCCAGGAGAGGCTCAGCTCCCTTCTCCAGGCTCTAACCCCTCCCTGGCACAGCTGGGGTACCTGACACTCATGTTTTAGTGAACAAGAGTTTTACAGAAGTGCTTGGGCTCCAAACCCACTGCTCACCCAGGCTCTGAACTCACAAACCCGACCAGGGGAGGCTGAAAGACCACTCAAAGGTTCAGTACCAAGGCAAACTTTTTAGAGGTCTCGAGCAGTGATCTGAGTGCAGATGAGCTACACACAATCCTCTTTTGCCCTGTCCAGAGGACATCCTAGAGCCTGCATTTAATGTGGGTCGAGGGGAGTACAAAGAAAAAAGGATTGGGTTCATAATGCCTTCACAAATCCTTCTTTTTTTCCTTTCTCATTCCCTTCCTTTAATGTCTCCTTTCATGTTTCTTTTCTTCTTTCTCTCTTCATGCCCAAGCAGTGGTGCTGAATGCTAACAAGACCTGTCCCAGCCAGTTAGTCACTTTGGATAATTTCTTAGGATATGAGCCACGTGATTTGCTCTTTGTGTACCCATCTAGATACCACGAGGTTGGACTCTCCATTGCAAGTAATGTTCTGGTATCCAATTTTCACAACCTGCCTACCTGATAGCAATCTTCTGATTTCATGTCTATTGTGGCTTTGGTTCTCTTTAATGGAGCCTCCTTCATCTTCCCTTCACAAATGTGCTTCAATCTATCTTACATTTTAATTGAATCAAATTTAATTTAAACCAAATCAAAGGTCCTTTCAATACATCTACATAAGAAAGCACTTAATCTCAATAAACTACCATTTAAGATGGAGAGGGAATCTACAGTAGCAGTGAAATATATAGCAAATCAAAATTCTCTCTGTTCATATAAAGGAATGAAGCCAAAATAAGCTCACTCTACTGTTTAAACTGTGCTGCATGTAATGTGTAAGGAAGAGAAATGTGCTGCTAAAGTAATACACTGTGACTGTGAACTATTCGCTGAAATCTGAAAAGAATCCCATTTCCCAAAGCAGCTTAGAAAATGACATTTGCTGGGACCCTGTATTAATGAGATGAAGATCCTTACCCCCTTCAGATTTTATTACATTTCAGAAGACATTTCAAAAAGTCAAATAATTTACTTTGCTTAGGTGAGGAGGAGTTAACCCTCTGGGATTCACTGTCTCTTCAGCTCTACAGTTGTCTAGCATATGAATTTTACTAGAGCTGTTAACTTTTATTTCCTGCAGTGCATGGATATGAAATACTAACTGCTCCTCCTCCCTCCTCTCTGCCTTTGCACTGCCAAGTGTGTACAATTCTTCAAAACCAAACACTGTATAGCCCTGCATTAGCTGGCCCATGCATACATATATTATTTACTACAATTTACATAAGAACTAGCTCACACTAAAGAAAGATTTGTGATCTTTCAACAGGAGTGAATAAGAGACATTAGTTTATCGGAGACAACTCAATTATCTTTCAAAGTTCTGCAATAAGATCATTACATTTCTCCTTCACAAAAGCATTTCTACAGGTGCTTAGAGGAAAAGAAAGCAGTGTTAGGTACAAATCCTTAAGTTAATGCACTTCTAAAACCTTAAAATAGAACATTAGTTCTGGAAAAATCTGGTTAAGTTTGTGAAGAGGTAGCTCAGTGACACCTCAGCTGGTTTGGTGCAGGGACCAGAGAGAAGTCAGTTTCTTCCACAGCCTCTGCACTGCATTCTGGGTCACTCTGTGGTGATGCCACACAACTGAAACAGTGTCGTGTTGCTCTGAGCGAAACCTTGGGCACAGCAACAACAGCATTTTTAATATCAGTGGTAAAAACACAAGACTGAGAAGCCATGGAAGAGTAAAAGTAAAAGCATGAACGCAACACCTGCACCACAGCCTCCTAGGAGACCCTGCTCTGGTCAGCACTTCTGCTTCCATGCTCACAGGGAAATAGGTAGGGAGAAATTTGGGGATTGTAGTGCAGAGATGAGAGGACAGTGCCAATCAGCCACAATGAATAAGAGTTTCCTCCACCCTCCCCTTGTGGGGCACTGTTGTTAGTACAGAATATGTCAAGGAAGAGCACTGACGGTTAACTATGTTTTTAGCTGCTAGAAAAATGTTAGGGTACCAATAGTACTTGGCTTCCCGGTGTCAGTGGGAAGATTCAGGCACTTCTCTTTGTGGGACCAACACCCTCACATGAAAGAATTTCTTCCTAATATCTAATTTAAAACCATTCCCTCTTGCCTATGTAAAAAGTCTCTCTCCGTTTTTCCCACAAGTTCCCTTCAGGTACTGGAAGGACACAATCAGGTCTCCCTGAAGCCTTCTCTTTTCCAGACTGAACAATCCCAATTTCCTCAGCCTTTGCTCATGGCAGAACTGCTCCATCCCTCTGATCATTTTGGTGGCCTCCTCTGCACTTTCTCCAACAGGCCCACATCCTTCCTGTGCTGGGAGCCCAGAGCTGGAGGCAGCTCTGGAGGTGGGGTCTCACCAGAGCAGGGCAGAGGGGCAGAACCCCCTCCCTCCCCTGTTGCTCTGGATGCAGCCCAGGATATGGGGTACATGTCCCCTTTGTGGTCTAACTGGTTTTAAATTTGAGCAGGTACAATATACTGCACATTACTCATACATCAACCATCCTCTCTCTCTTCCTTGCCCTTTTTATTGTTGTATTAAAGATTAGTCTTTACCTAAGCTATCACTGTGTTTGTTGAAGATATTTTTATGTGGCAGCTAGAGAGGAATTATTGTCTGGCATCCCCTGATAAGCTTACAGGTGAATACAAAAGTATAACTTTCCCTCTCTGTTACATGTTCTAATGGGGTAGAGTTTTGTTTTACTTTCTTTCAATTTTTTCCATATCTCATTTATTTGAGGACCTGTGTGTTATGAGGAACATCAAAGACTGAATCAAGCATTTTAATATTAACTGTTTCCTGTTAGGTGTGGTATTTCTGTGGTTATAAATTTTATGGAAAACTCCCACATATGTAACCCTCCACACATAATCTTAAATGCACTGATGGGTAAAA
The DNA here is from genome assembly GCA_013400175.1 of Phainopepla nitens. Taxonomy (NCBI): domain Eukaryota; kingdom Metazoa; phylum Chordata; class Aves; order Passeriformes; family Bombycillidae; genus Phainopepla; species Phainopepla nitens. Next base: position 768,381 of record VXBQ01008798.1, on the reverse strand, counting down.
AATAGCCTTTCCTAATTCCCCTATAGCAGTTTTTCATTTGAAGGAGTTTTAGCTGAAGAGAAAAGGACAACATGCATCAGTAGAGTCATTGTTGCTCCTAAACTCCCCATTCCTAAAGGTGCTGCTGACACTGCATTCCATTAACTTCTCAATAGCCTCGATGCTTGGGCACACAAAAAGTAAATTGGGCACACATCCTCCCAGGAGCAAACTTCGCATCTTATGCGTGGCTCCAACATCCAGCTAACATGTTCAGCAAAAAAAAGGAAGCTTTCTACCTAGAAATATCTCTTCCCCAACACACATAGTATAAGGAAAAAACATCTGTGGCGCAACATCCACTCATATGTTTCTCCAGGGACCTGTCTCCCCATCATCAGGCAGGAGGCTCAACACAGGATTATGAATGGAGCCTATTCAGAATTACATCAAAACAATTGCTTACTGCATCATTCCCTGAAACAAGTGGACCTGAAGCTATTTGTTCCGATAGTGCTGCAAAAAAAAAGGAGTGGGTTATCTAAAGTGTTGGGAGTTGGCTCAAATAAAACAAGGGAGAGCAAGTTCTGAAAAATAAGTTTGAAAGTCATAAGAACAACATCTGATTGTACCTATTCCTCCTTGCATTTCCAGCTGGAATTCAACTGTAATGATAGGGTAGCACATATATCTCTCCTTTTTTAAGTGTTAAAAGCGATCATGTTTGGGGCCAAATGAGATTTTATACAATGTATCTTCTACTGTCCTAGGGAAAGCACATAAAATATTACAAAGGAGATAAAGCAAGATATGGCTTATGCTTTTTTAATGGCTGGCCCTCTTCTAACTGGAAATTACCTTTATTTAAGCAGTTTGAAAATATGAACTGAGGCTTAAAAATGCCTAGAGATGCTAAGAGAAAGATGAGTCTTCCTTTTATTCCTTCCTTTCAGATGATTTTTCCTATACTCTGCATTCATTTCTAGCTCTACCCAGTATTTGTTATTGTAGTATTAACCACCTACCTTATTCACAAGAACAAAAGTTCCAATATCTCCCTGAAAGACAGTAAGTTTTAGGCTTCTTTTGTGACTTCTGATCAAAGTATAACATGTAAGGCAAAATTCTTCATTATGTGGGATATGCCAAATAAGGAGAAATACTTTAGAGATAAATAACATCCTATAAACTAGGTCATTTCTTCCTCCTTAAGCTGAAAGGTTCCCTAGAACCTGTGAACCATCACAGAAAAAAAATATATCCTTATTCTGCCTGACCAAGATGTGGATAAAGATTAAAATAAGCCAGAGAAGATTTGAGCCAGAGAAAGAGCAGGTATATTCAAAAGCTTTCCTTTGCAGACAGTTCTAATGGCTATGTCTGGCTTCACTTTAATCAGAAAGATGAAGAAGAATTCATAGGCTCCCTTCAGCAGTGTGAGGACATTATGTGGCAGCTGTTTGTTCATACAGTAAATGTATAACACCATGTCTTGATTATTAAATATGTATTTGCAGGTTTACAGGAATATTCCTCTGTCAGACTTCAGCATACTTTACATTCAGGTGCAACAGCCGTACCTTGTGTTAAGCAACCTCAGCATATTAAGTACACTTTGATTTTCCTTCAGTTATTCCATGATGCTTAAGAAATTGATTTTTAAGAATTTTGTCAATGAATTATCAGGTTCTTTTGGGGGTGATTCTCTGCTATCATGAGGATTCATGATGGACTTTCATGCCTGATTGTTGTCCATCACTCCTCTGCAGTGCTCATTTTTTTATATACATTATCTTTTGAGAAATACTTAATTCTTTGTACTAAATTAATTGCGAGTACAATTAAACTCTTTTTGAGATTACTCTTTCTGTGCATCTTTCTGAACTCTGGATTCTCCTTCTTACATGTTAAAACTAATGACCAGGAGCTTGCCATACCTGATTACACTGCATGATAATGAATTTCCTCCTTTAGTGTAATTTTATGTTACTGTTCCAATTACATAGGCCTAGAGTATAGATTTCTGCTTGCATGCACAATTTCTTTCACCAAACTTTAAATACAAATTGCCCAAAGCCTTCTTTAAAGAGATGTTGGTATCATGCTCCAGCCTAGCAAACAAGCTCGGACCACGCAACTTCTGCCTGAAGGGGCTACCATGGGTATTGGGAGCTGGAGTCAATGATCCTCGCGGGTCATTTCCAGCTTAGGATATTCTGTGATCCATCCACTGCCTGTGTTACTCGAAAGAACAGCCTATCTTATCTTAAAGGTCCTCTCTAGTCTGAAAATCCAAGAATCAACTATGATTGCAGCATAGCCCTCTAAATTGTCACCATTATAAAAGGATGCTCAGCTGAGACACAAGAGCCTGGAGGTTTTTGATATATCTGATCAAAAAACACTCCAGTAAATTATTCTGATCTATGGATGCAACAGAAGACTCACTGGAGTAGAATAATTTTCACAGTCCTATGTATATCCTGGGAAAAGAATGGGTATCAATTCTCATTTTCCTTATGGTTAACATATATTCATTTCTCTAAAATTTAGGTGTGAGTGCATACAAATTAAATATGTAAGCAAAAGCAGACTCACCCTTTCCCACATGGTAACCCCAAATGTAACAGCATTCTCATTCTGTTTGTCATCTCAGCCACAAGTGAGCTGAATCTGGCATCTGAACTCCTTTTCCACTCAAGCAAACACCTATATAGGTCAAAGGAAAATTGCTTTTGTAAAGACTGTGAAAATTGAGCAAGGAACAGAGGAGCTGGTATACAAGGAGCAGGATGCAGGATGCCACTGGGAGATTAAACTGCTCAGCTCTCCATCTCCACTGTGCTCAGATCCCTCTCAGCGAAGGAAACGGCTGCAGGAGCATAAAACACAGCCTGCACACACTGCACTGCTGAAATACACAAAGTGTCAAAAGCAACCGAGGGAAAAGCGTGTCTCGTACAGAGACAAATGGAAACACCGTGTCTCCCATCAGGGCAATGGAGCCAAATTAAAAGTGCAATCAGTGACTTTGGTTAGGCATCTTCTCCTGCTGTGAACACCTTTTTCCCAGAGGTGTAGGCGTAGTGCATGGCCCTTACTGTTGGCTCCTTCAACAACACAGATAACTCAGCCCCCATCCTGGAAAAAGACCCACATTGGAAACCTGGAACTACCGTGGGGGAAGTGTCTATTTACCTGCCCAGCTCGGCTGGTCCCTTCTGGAACCTGTGATTGCTGGACCAGGGGCATTTGTGCTGCTGAGAGCCTAAAATGAACTCCTCTGGGTCCCACAGACAACATAAGGGAGTATAACCCTAATGCAATCATATTGCATTTGAAACCTCCGCGCAGCTTGCGCTTTATAGGAATTCTAAAATTTTTCATTAAATACATGTGTGGGGCTGTAATTATATTTTGAAAGTAATTGTAAAAGGGTTTTCACTTCTAAGATCTGGTAATAAAAGAGTGAGGAAAAAACATAAAGATCTTTTTAGATTTATTTTTCCCAAACATTAAAAACACTGAAAGGGGAACACTTCAGAATGACTCATTTGTAACCTCACAATTGAAAAAAATTGTTTAAAAATCCCCCAAACTTGACAGCCTACAATCACATAAATCAAATAGAAACAGAACCCAGCCAGGAGCTTCTACCACATATTGACATCTAGAAAATGTGACTCTGGGAAGCCATCACTCCCCAACTACAATGACCTGAAATTATTTGGTAAACAACATGACTGCAACGTAAAGGTACAATAAACAAAGCAATATTAAAAATTCAGGAATGACTGCAGGGACTGTGGAAATTATTACTCTATGTTTTTTGTTTTATTCAAGTGTCAACAATATTTAGTCATCTTTCTTTCTTATTTTTCTTTCTTGCATTTCTTTCAGAATACACCTGTTGTGGTAACGCATTAGGTTAACCCTAACTAAACAGCTACTGAACATGTAACTTGAACATCAGCACTGCAGTCTTACAGCCCTGAGGAGCCTCAGCATGTAGTTTTTAAAGAAAAACACACAAATAATAGTCCATACAATGTGCATTGATTGTACTCTATGGGGATTTTTTATCCAAAAGTACAGACACAAACACTCATGCTGCTTTTTGGTATCAAGGGAAAACACTACATTCAGAGAAACTACCTTCCTAAAGGCTAAATAACTTGCTCAGCCAAAACACACACCAAGATCATACACAGACCCCACACTCTGAAGGTCACTGCAGCCCCAAACACCCTTTTTATTGTACAAGAGCAAATTCCCAAGTTGTATTCCAATGAGGTAATTCAGGTACATATTCTCAGGCAAAGACTGAATAAACAAACCTCAAATGTCACTTGACAAAGTTCTCTCTCTGGAGGAACTGCCAAGCTAAAGGACAACAGAGGCAGCTGGTTCAGCCCCACGCAGCTGCTCCCAACCACACACCTCACCAACACCAATGAACCCACACTGGAGTGAAAATCAGCCCAGTTCAGTCAAAAACTGCAGTCAATAAGACATGATCCTATCCAGCTGAAAAGGCTGGAGATCAAAACACTGCCACACTTTCCAAGCTACAGGTAACACAGCTTCAGGTTTTTTCTGCTGTCCACAAGGACTATGGCACATTCACATTTTTGCTCTGGGAATGCTCAGAGTTTGGGCAATTAAAATCCACAAGGAGTAGGCTACAGGACAGGATCAATCCTCCTCAAGGATACAAGAACCTCATTGCAGCATGTCCCTTAAAAAACCAAGCTGAAAGAGCAGCCTGTGACCTCCTGAGGACTTAAAGCACCAGTTTGTTCTGCTGCAAAGGGCATTTCACAGAAGTGCACATATATAGTGTTAGGTTCAATTAGAAGAAATGAAGGAAATCTTGCAAGAACAAGATGACAGAAATTATTTTGCTTGGTCATAGCTGATGCATCTCTTCTGTGCAATCTCTGTGTCAGAGGGTGAGAAGACAACGCACTTTCAAGAAGACACAGAGAGTCTGGTTGAATTTCTAGTTATCCTTATCACTGCAATTTTATTTTTCAATTCTCTGTATGTTATCCTTCAATAATGACCTTTCTAGTTTCAGAGGAAGACACATGTTTCAAGTGGAAAGCCAATTCCTTCCCTTGAGCTCCATGGCAAGTGGAAACCTTTTTGGTAGATGAAAAAGGAGTGAGTGACTATCCTGCTCCTTGAATTCCATTGTGTTAATTTTTCAGCATGAGAAAAAAATCCAAGCATTTAACTTCCACCTCTCCGTAATAAGCCACCCACATGTTGAGGTTCTTGAGCTTGGAACTCAGAAACTTCCAGGTGTGCAGAGTTAACCCAAAAGGCAACGTGAATTGATACATCTGAACTGAGACTCTGGATCCTGGGTTTCCTTTGTCTATAGTTATGAGTAGGACCAGCCAGAAAATTCTGTAAATTGCTCAACTCTCAAACTCCAGGTTCTCTCATCCCAACCACAACATAATGTCAAATTAAAATTACGGTAATTTTCATATAAATGCTCAGATTTTAATGAGTTTCATTATTCTTAACATAAATTAATTTTAAACAGTTTAAAAAATTTCTAAAGTTGTTTTAATAAAGCTCTGCATTAACTTTCTGATCTATCAACAAACTAACATGGAAAACATTTGGACCATTTGAGAATATCAATATAACCAAATATCATATCAAAGGTTTTCTCCTAATGAAATTACTTTGTAGACAAAAAACTTAACATTGTTTCCAAATCTGGAAACATCAGTATTTATGTATCAGGCCACTTCAGCACTGAGTTTTCAGATTTTTCCTCTGACTCGTGTCCACCCTTCATATACCCGGATTTTGTCTGGCTTTAATAGTGTTAATTACAATTTGTCAATAGTATTTTCACACTGTTCACTACATTTTCCTCTTATTGGTCAAAGAGATTCACATCTGCCCTTCACATTGCTGCTACCCAGAAGTTTGATATTCTTGCCTTAAGCGAGTTCTTCCATAATTGCTCCAAAAATCTTTTTAGGATATATAGGGTCCATAGGTACTCTGAATTATTCCGCCATTTTTATTCCAAGAAAGTAAAAAGTAAGTACTGGCTTAGATATAAAAGTTAACCATGTGTAAGGGATTATCTCAGTTGTAGAAATTATTGTTGATAACAGTTACTTGACTGATGGACTTGCTTTAAGCATGTCATAAAGAAATAGTCTGTGCATTTACAGCAGCTATCGCACAGACAAAACTACCAAATGTGTGTTCATTCTGACATATTCCCAGCACCATGACGTATTGATCTGAGCACGATGCTCATCAATCTGGCACAACAACCACCTTTTAAACTTTGCTGCAGTGTTTACACTTGGATATAATGAGACAGACATTGTAAATTAGACAACCCACTAGGGCAATAGAGAACAAAGACGCCACAAACATCTCATCAAAAGCCACAAAGAAAATTTAGGTGACATGGGCCTTTTCTTAGACAGCTTCATTTTTTTAAACTAATTGAAATACTTTCATGCACTGGGAAAATGCTGTAGCCTTCTAGAAAGGATGAGTTATTAGTGGCTGTCGATTGATCTGACTAAAGCCTTCATCATGAAAAATGTATAGCTTCATGTAATTAAAAAATCCAAGCACTGTACGTTGACTAAAATTCTGTGGACTTTTAAATAATTCAAATTTGTGTTTAGTTACAGCAGCTGTTTAATTAAAAGGTAGAAACTGCAACTAATCCACTATGGTTGAATGAAATATAATCTATAACAGAGTTTAATCCCCCTAAGACAGAGAACTCTGATATGGATTCTAGAAGTCAGGGGCTCCATTTAATGAATCTCACAAAAGGGATCATAATACATCTGAGCCAGCTCATCTTTGTTTCTCTGATTATCCAAATAATGAATAATTTCCCAGCTTGGTGCTGAAATTATAATTTTTGGCTTTTTAATATTAAAAAGAAAGGTCTTTCACATGCATTATGTAAACTCCTCTCCTGGAATTTGCATTCAAAGCTTTACCAGAGTGAGAAGACAGATGCACAAGGATAGAAGAAACACAATTTTTGACTCTTAGATAACTACTTAATTGTTCATAATTAAAACATTTTGTAACAAAATTCTTGCACAAATGGCCTGGAAGAATTTTTTGCAATGTAAAAGTCAGTTAAGGAAACTGCTGCACACAGGAGGTCTGTAGCTGCCTGCTCTCTCTCAGCTGCAATGATTCAGGCATGATTTCAACTTCATATCAATTCCCACAAGGATACTTCAAGGCAGGCACAGAACAAAACATTTTTCTTCACTTCTATATTTTTAATTACAAAACAGAATGAACAAAGCAAAAAATCGCCATGTTTTCCTCCTCAGATCCAGAGAGCATTCATTAGTTTGGGATGCTTGTAATCATTCTGAATTTTGTGTACACCAAGGCAGAGGGGATATCAAAGTAGACAATGGTAGTCCTTAATTAGAGAGGCCAGGTGGCATACAGAGTCACAGCACAAGCTCCTCTCCACATCCCTGCCAATGATTGAAAACTTGACCTCAGCAGCCCTTCTTCAGGGGTGAAAAATAATACTGTCACCAGGTGGCCATCTCTTCAACATCGACAGCCATCTGCACCAAAATGTGCTAAATTATGTTTAGTTCTTTTTAATGTGAACCATTATCCATTAGAGTCACAGCAGGAAACCATGAGGTCCTGTTAATTGAAACTTCAACTGTGACTTAAACCTCTGTCCCAGACAGGAGACAGACACTTCACCTGCTGAGTCCTTCAGCCTAACACGGGCAACATTTTTCCTAAATGCCTGATCAGATATAGAACTGTAAACGCCTGCTCTGCAGAACAGGCCAGTTTTTGTAGGAGAAATCATTCTGTGGAAGTGTTTTGCATAGGCTTCGCAGTGCTGTCTGTCAGGCCAAAAACCAGTTTAATTTTGCACACCACTGTTTATTTTATTAATGAGCTGACACACAGTTGTACTTGTGATTTGTCAAGGAGCAGCTTTTTAACCCCTTCTGAGGGATCCCCTCAGAAGATGAAATGCAATGCAAGCTGCCAGTGCCAAGAGCTGTACAGAAAGAGGGCTCTGTCTCTGCCAGGAGAACCCAAAACTTGTCCTAGTCTGCCTCCTATGAGTGTCACAGAGTTTGCTTCCTCATCTGCTCCTCAAGTACAGGGAGACTGAAAATGTACACCCAAACACAAACAGAGGGTGAGCATATCGGAAAAAAACCGCAGAGGCATTGAAAAAACAAGAGAGAAATTTTCACTCATCATGAAAATATTCCTTTCAATGCTCAATTTTCCCCAGGCACCTGGAGAGCTCTATCCAGGAGCAGCTCAATGTGAACCGAGGTCCATCTTTCCCAAGAGCGGGGCCCTCGGTTGGCACACCCTGACACTCAGCAATATTCCCCCTTTGTTATTTTTCACTGCACCTGAAAGAGATCCAGCAGTGCCAGAAACAGCTATCAAAGACCACTTCAAGAACCTGGCAGAAGTCAACCTGCAAGGCAAGGAAATGTCTGAGGGAGCTGGAAGCTTGGGACACATTGATCCAACCCATTCTGCTTCTGGAGGTGTGGGGACTGTGTGAATAAAAGGCACCCGTAATTCCTGAAAAACTTCATTAAAAGTTCATGGGCCCCTCTCTGGTTTGTGAAGTGGTGGCATTGCTGAGTCACCTGTGATTTGTGACCCTGGGGAGCCCAGCCCTGTGCTCAGTGAAGTGTCTGCAGTGTCACACCCCGAGTGCCCAGGCAGTCCCTGGAGCTGGGCAGGCAGAGGGGTCCCAGCCAAGCACAGACCGTCACTCAGAGATGCTCTTATTCAATCAAATATAGTAGTAAAGACACAAAGTGCTATGACTCTGAACTCACACATTAACAGGATCATAGTTCATCAATTTTTAAATCCACGTTTAGAACTTCCTCCTAAAAGCCAAAAAGTAGCTACAATAGATAGTCTTGCAAAACACGGCATCTGTTCTCTTTCATTCCATGGTTATGGATAACCTTCATAAGCTGATTTGCTCATGACAATAAATTTATTTTCAGAAATTATACTCCTGATCTAATATGAAAAAATAAATAATTCAGAAGTTTCACATTATTACAGGGAATTATATTTAGGAGATCAACTAGGGATCTCTGTAATGAGAAACATTCACCTTGCTAGAGGAATGCTACTCTGCATTTAATCTTATAATATTCCCTTCAGGGTGTACAAGACAGCTTGCTGGAAAATATAATGACTCCTTAACTGTTTTCTGAAGAAAAAAAAAAAAAGAGTAAAGAAAACAGTGATATGGAAATGAGATCTACATTTCATTTGAAATTCCATATGCACTATTTTAAAGCCACCTTGTTTCAATATGGAGAAAATAAAAAGATTTTGATGGGTCTTTTATTTGGAAAAAGATATTAAAACCACAGAGAAACAAAAGGATGTGGCATGTGTGGTCATGGTTATATAAAGTCACTTGTATTTCACAAAAAAAAAAAAAAAAGCTGCTTCAGCTGTTTATTTATTATTTGTTACTAGAAAGAGAAAAGTTGATTCACAAAGTTCCCACTGGCCAAGAAGTAAAAACATCTGTTGGAGCCAGGAGTGAGTTGCCAGCCACGTGCAGAGCACTGGTGCAGCAGCAGTGCAGCTCCACCCTCCCCAGCACCCCTTGGGCAGCAGCAGCAGCTCCTGCTGAGAGCAGAGGGAACAGAGCAGAGCATTCCACAGTGCAGCCACTGCTGAGCACAGCTCAAAATAACCACGTTGCAACCAAGCACTGCTCCCTCTTGGCTGTCCTCTCCAACTGTTGTAATTTCTGTTGGTCAGAAAAGGAAACTATCCACTTTTTCCAACTAAAACTAATGTTGGGTGTCTGCTGCATCCAGGGTAATGAATATTGATGTTTGTAGCCATCTTCCAAATGAGGTAACTAAACAATACATACCTAGTTTCCACCCATCTGGAGTCTCCAACAAAAATCATTAAATTGTCAGTGTGGATGATCAGCTCTGAAGGAAAAATAAGTATTATTGATAATGACAGCATGCTATTGTATCTCTGCATCATTATGCCAGAGGTGTACCTTTTCAAAGCATCCCATGAGAAGTAGACAGACAATACCAATAATTGCCTGTGGGATTGCCATTTAGATACAACAGCCTGAAAAAACATGTCTAAATCATCTAAATGTCTTATTATTTTTTTAAGCATGGTACATTCTGCCTCAGAGTATTTCAAATTATATCATTCAGTGTAATTAAAAATCTTCTCCCAGTTACCTTTGTGACAGAAAGGAAATCTTGAAGATTAAAAAGAGATAATTTGAAAGATAACTCGGATACCTCAGAAAGTACAATGACACACAGTCTACAATGGAAAAGAGTTCCAGGAACAGGGATCTCAAAAATTTCCATTTCAGTTTCCCACCATGTTATTATTACAAATCAAATGTCCATAGACAACTGCCATCACAAAAAATATCGAGCTAAAAATTTCGACTGAGGCACTAATTTCAGAGTTTCACTATGAAACAAGGATTCTGACATAAATTAAGTCTGACTGCAATTTTTTCCTCTAATAAGTCTCAAAAATCAAAGGTGTAGGTATGCAATAACATATAGTGTTATTTGACACAGAATCAGGGTTCCAGTTCCTGTATCACCAGAATTCACAACAGCAATTCAGAGACACTGATGCCTGCAAGTATCTTTATTTTAATTTTTGTTCAGTTTTGAGAGTTTTCCTCCAGAACTGACTTTATCAAAAACATTCACAAATTATCTTCTGATTCCATTTTAGTTGTTTGGAGAGAGAATTTAGTATATGGGTATGATTCATTGTAACCAGCCTAGCAAGGTGTGCTGGGCAATCCATGTGAAAAGGGACACTTGTGAATATGGAATATCCTGATGGAGCTCCATCCAGAGGTAGTCACATGAATAAAACTTCAATACACTGCAAATCCTGAGGCAAAGTAGAAAGAATTAGAAAGTGTTCTTTACCACTATCAAGAAAACCTAATTTCTCTTCCCCTGGGAAATGAAGCTAAGCTATTTGTTACAAGTGTTGGTGAACAGCATTCACTACAAATATGTTAAAATGGCATATATTACAATTAATTAGATTTCTAGAGGAGTAATGTGGTATTTGGATTTGACATTAAATCAATTCAAGCTTTACAGATACTCTGGACAACCCCACCCGTAAAATCAATAGTAAAACCTTGTATCCCTCAGAAAAGACAGTGATATCCACGTGAAAATAAGAATTTAAATAAAATTGGAATTGTCTGTAGCAGATAGCTTTGGGATTATTCCAGCACTTGTACAGTATTTAACATGCCTTCTGAGATAATCATATTCCCAAGCACAATACAGAGGTAATTGTGAATATCTTTTGTATGTTATCATGTACATGGCCATTTTTTTCCATGGTCAAAGGAAATTTATGAATTTTTGGGATTATTTTAGGGTAAAATGTTTATCTTTGCATCTACTCTAACGAAGTAGCTTCACAAATCACATAGTGATGGTGAGATTCTAAAGTCTCCTTATGATAACTCACTATAGGACCACAGGGTGGAGGAGGCAATATCCTTTGCAGGGAACAAAACTTTTTCTAAGATGGCTTTTATTGTTGTCACAACTCATCTTCCAGTTTCTCATTATGTTAAATAAAAATATCAAAGAAAACGTGGGTTTTTTTCCAGAAAGATACCATAAGCATCAGTCTAAGAGCCAAAACCTGACAGTGACAGAAGGAACTGGCAAGACATTTTCACAATCACTGAAAATACTCGGGCTTGAAATGGGAAACAAAATGAAAGAGTCCTGAAGGATGCAGCTACCGCAAAACAATTCTGAATCTCCCAGAGTGGAAGAATATAAATATTCATTGTGTTCAGCGGAGAATAACACATTGCCAGCTCACTGCAAAATAAAGACACTTTAGTATATGTTGAGGCCTCATAACAATGGGATTTGCCAATTAAATCTGAGGGGTGTGATCATTTCTGTTGTGATATGCTGAATAACATGCTGAGAGAGGCTCAGATGAAAGTGGTTTGAATCATTACAATATTCTGTTTCAGCTTTCTTTTATATTTTTTCCATCCTGTGTAAATATGAGAATGAAACGTGGTAGACAAGCCTGGGGAGACTTAAAGGAAGGTTATTTTGAGGTTGTTTTTCTTTACTTATGACAGTTAAATGTTAAACTAATACCAGCTACATTTACTTATCTTTTAAAGCCTATAAATTGCATCTAATTAATAGACCCTGATGAAGTAAGATAACTGTATTCCTCCAGATTTGGATCTAATGGAGTTTTTCCGTTATGTGTCATGATTAAATCCTGGGACTGTGTTGTGCATATCTAAACAAATTCCCTTGGTTTCTTCCACCAAGTAAGTGTGAAAGACCAATGATGGCCACCCTGCCAGTGCTGTAATTTTTATTCTTTTCACTGCAGGCAGCAAAACCTCCTCACTGTGACTCTCTGAGGCTGAGGGAGGTCCCAAAGCAGCGTGGCAGCATTTGCAGAGAGCAGCACAGAGAGCTCAGCACGTTCCTGCAGGGTCCATGGGCAATAATCCTCACAAGGAGGTCAGCAGGTTTCCCACTCCATCCTTTGAAAGGCTGGGGCAGGTGAGGCACTGAAGGGATGGACCCAAGATTGTCATCACCCTCATCATCTGCATTAACATAGAACATGGGAAACAAGCCATGGGCCACAGCCCCCACAGTGAGAGCAGTTCAGGGAGGATATAAAGCCCTCTTCTTTGAAAACCTCCTAATCCAGCAGAATACAAGGAACCCCAATGGAAACACAGAATAAAAACCTGCTGTCCAGCACCTCCACAGCAGTCTCTAGCTCCTAAACAACCTCTGCCAATAACCAGTACATTTGTGTGTATATACCATTGAAAATGAGATATTTAAGGAGTGTTTTGAAGGAAAATCAACATCATTTCATAGGAGTATGTTGGGAGCTCTCCTGCCTGAGGGCACAGAACAAGCAGTGCTGGAAATGAGGTCCACGAGCGCTGCATTCACTTTGGACCTGAACGGATCTGAGGGTCACATGTTCCCAGGAGGGGCGTTGTTACTGTTTTATTATTATTTATATTATTCCTGTTTAACTGCCAGGCATAGATATTTAAAGAAATCTAAAGGAAAAATTCCCTCATGTATATATTTAAATTATGTTTCACATGTCTTATATAAACCCCATTGTTATTAACAACAAACAGAGTACTTCATCCACCACCAAATTCTGTAAGACACTGTCTGTCATTTTAATACTACATTTATTTATTTAGAAAATAAAACCTTCAAAACCTAAAGCACTACCAAGAGCTTCCCAAAAGGTTTTGGTGATAAATGGGTACATGTCTGGAGGACCATTTAGCAGAACTGAAACAAATATTTCCAGATAATAATAGTAATAATAGTAACAGTAATAGTAATAGTAATAGTAATAATAAACTTTTTGCCTGCTACCATGGCATCCTGTAAGGTGACAACTAGCAGAAAGTATTCACTGAGCATGAAATATCTTATTTCAGGTCATATCCTACAGTACATATTTTGATTGCTGCTCATTCTTATCACTATTTGGCAGATATCATGTAATCTTCGTGCAGCAACATAAATGCTACCTATGTTCATTTTTCTCAGTAATCTTATTTATGATCTCCCAGTAATCAATTTCCAGTATATGTACAGCTACATGCTAGACCTCATTTTGGTCTCTAAAAATTATTGTCACAATTTCCTTTGATTTCAGCATGACTTGGATTTGGCCTAGGGAATTTATCCCATTTATTTGCAAAGCTTTTGCTAAATTTGTAAATCCCTGGAGAAATGTTCCTATCGCAGGGAAAGAAATTTCTTAAATGTGACAGAGTTGATAAATTTCTCAAGCACAGAAAAGTTTGGAGGATGCAATTTCTATAGTCTGAGCAGTCATCTGGCACACTGGGTGACAGGAAACTGGTTAATCCAAAGGGCTTTGTAAGAATTTTTTTAAACAATTTCTCCTCCATCCTTTCAAATGTCCATACAACAACTGTCAGATTCTATATTAATAGTCATTATAGGGGCAAAGATGTGAATAAGTTAAGCAATGTCTCCTTCCAGGCTCTTGCTGCTGATCCATAAGCCCTATGATGTGCAGTATCATCATTTTGGAGGTCACATACTGAAGAGATTTAATTTTGCTTAGTTATCATAAGAACTTTTTTGCAGCAAAATAATTCATATCAGCTAGAAAAAAATAAGCTCAGCAATCAGCTGAAACTTAGCTCTGGACTCTTCCTGTCACGAGTAATCCAGAAAGAAGTAGAAGAATAAAAACAAGTAAAGAGTAATGACAATTCTCATAAGCAAACTGTGAGCAGCTCCTCCAAGGTTAGTAACTGGAAAAATGATGTTAATGATCCTGCATTAGCTGGGTAACATGTTACTGCTAAAACAAATCAGCCCAGATTTCAACCATTGTGTGGCTCGATGTCAGTAGCAATTAAGGTGGCAGATGATGTACAAAGAGCCTGGACAAAGGATATTATTATGTTACGAGCTATATTGATTTTTACAAGGCTTGTTTGATTGACTGACTGATACTATCAGGTAATTAGCTTTAATCTAGGGTTACAATGACCAAAAGAAATCCTGAATCAGGTTATATTAGATCTCTGATAGTATTTTACTGATATAGAACAGTGTTTAAATAAGCAGAACTCTGGTTTCCTTTGTAAAGTCAGTGTTACTCAAATGGTCTGTGCAGAACTTGGCACATTCAGGAGGTGCCCAGGCTGCACACAAATTCAGGTCACACAGGCAGTGGTCAGAGAAGAATGAACAACCTGATAAGAGATCCTGATAAGCACAAGAGTTCCCTGTAATTAGTTTAACATTTTGGTATATCTGATTTTTAAAAAGTGTATATGCAAAACAGTATGCAATTTCAAAGTGCTTTTTGTTTGTTTGTTTGTTTGTTTTATTAATGATTCTAAAAGACAGTCACAGGGGATGGAGAAAGGGAAGATGCCAAGATCACTTGTCCACTGTGGTCACCTCTCCCACTGACAAAGCCAGGGCACTTCCAAGAGCATTTACAAATTGCAAGCTCATCACCCATAAGAAAACCAGACTAACTTGGTGTCAGGAACCTGGCCCCAAAAGTGAGCTCCTCCACTGGATGCCTGATCCCAAATCCTAAGCTGACACTTTGCTACCTGGAAGGAAATTCTTCATGGGCAGGAGACCAGGTTACAGACATTTGCAATACTCCTCCTGGGAGAACTATCAGCAAAATGTCTTGGTTTGGTCTTTATCAGCCCCAGCTCTTTTCCTCCATTTGACATATATGCCTAATTTTAGATCGTCTCTAAGAAACACTGCATCTTTTGATCTCAGAGCTCCCCAACAGACCTGTTAATTTCCACACACATACTTGCCTTCCCTCCATTGCACTATCACACTTGGATTTGCTCAGTGTGGTGGGTCACTCTGCTTCCTCAAATACCACCTCCCTCCCTTCACACATTTCCTCTCACTCTCCCATCCTCCTGAGCACAAATAATTCCACACTCAGGAAGGCCTCTACTTTCTCCCACTCATGCCTAACTTTAATATATATACACAGATACTCCCAGTTTTTCCATATGTTTTTCCCCTCTTCCTGAGCAGAGCTCCTCTACTTAAAGGCATCTAGTTAGAGTCCTTTCCTTCTCTGACTAATAAACCCAACAATCTGGGACTAAGACCAACAGGCAAATACTGCCACTGAATTTGTTTGCTCTGGCTTCACCATGTCCCTTTGCCTTCTGTGTGATAAGCTACACGTGGCTGCAATCATCTCAACATCTTTGTGAAGCAGCTGTCAAACCTTCAACTGAATGCAAGTTGCAGATATTACCATTAAAATACTATTGGAGACCCTGACATCAGATGTGCCATGATTTCCACAACAGGCTACTGAATGAGAGCTCAGTAGAGTGCTGAAGATACCTATCTGTAACACGTTTCTGCCACTGTGTTTGCCTTGCACATATCCAGGCTCACATACAATTATCTTTCATCAGGATAATTTTATATTCATGGTATTTAAATGGCTTGAAAAATAGCAGTAGTGTGAGCAAATCACAGCACAACTTATCTCTGCAGAGCTTTTAGTCCTGTTCTTGGTCACTGGGCAGGGCAGGTGGTGGTACCGTTGAAACACTGTACATTTCCTTATTAATTCTCTCTTTTCCCCCATTTTATTGATTTGCAGATCTTTGTTTTCAGAGTGAATTCTCCGTTCCTTTCCTGGTGACACATTTTGTGCATTGATATTTATTGTGGGTTTGGCTACATATATGTATGCCCCAGGGCTTCAGCTCTTATCAAGAGAGATTCAGTGTCTCAAAGCTGCAGTCCTGTTTTTTTTTCTGGTTCAACACATCCTTGCTCTAGAAGTTTCTGGGTTTGCTTGTCTCCTGAGAATTTACAAACTAAGACAAAGTTCCGGAGCAAAAAGAAATGTCTGTATATGTGACAGAAAAAGAAAAAAGAAAAATCACAGCTGTTCTGATCAAATGAGCTGCCAGCTCATTTGAAAACTGTACTAATTCAGAGTGAACCAGCAGAAGCTGATGTGTGCAGGCAGACATTTACAGCCCCCCTGGAGCCCAGAACAAAGCTCCCACCCCAAGGAGCTGCTGGCAGCCAGGTGGCCTTCAGAGCCAGGGACAAACCTTGGCTGGGCCTTACACAGCCCAGCCTGTGCCCTCGGGAGAGCGAACGGGAGGTGTGCCATTCTGGTCAAAAAGAACATATTTGAGTTAAAAGTTGGCTGGCCACCACTGGCCCAAGTCTAAGGGGACTAATGACATATTTTCCTGTACAAGTAGCTTCTGTGAGTGTAAATTCCACACAAAACCGTCAGTAATCATGTTTGGGAAACTTGACCCCAGAGAAAAGGACATTAATTCTTCTTTTTAAAAGGAATTTGCATAACGTGCCATTGTTTTTAGGATGATGGAACATGCTAAAAAGTAACTTTAAGAAAACAGTAATGTAGGCTGTTCCTTACACTAACTTGGAAATGTCAAACTAGTGCTGGCTGGGAAAATGTCACTGCTGTTGGAGATCAGGGAATGGGGAGGATAAGACAGAAGGCATCAGGCACACAAATAAGCGCATGCAACTGAGATTTTTACATCTCTCATGAAATCATCTATTTTCACTTTGAAACTTGTCCAGCTGGTGAAACAATTATCCCTTTTAATTTTATTTTTTTAGGAAGGCAGATGCGTCCTCCAGGAGAGAGTTTACAAGGGCTGGGATTGGATCAAGGTTTCTGCCCTTGGGGACAGTGCAGAGTCAGAAATGGCTCCTATGCATTCTGAGGAATTTCTCCCCTTTCTCACTCAATACTTTTTCTTTGCTAAAGAGAGATAAAACCTCCACATAGCTTCCTACAATAACTGTCCTTTTTTCCTTCTGATGGGATAACAGTTAAGCTAATGGGATAACCCTAGGAAGCAGGAATCCGACACGAACCAGACAGCACGTACTTACCAAGCAGATTGCTCTGAAACAGAAATAATGCCACATACGTCCCAGAACACCAGAAGCCTACATCCAAAGCACCACAAAAACTAACCAAGTCCCTAGCCCCTGAAAGAGTTTCAGCCTGAAAAGAGAAATTGCAGAGAATCCATGAAATCTGAGAACATGCTGCTTTGGATTTTCTGTGGAAAATGTTCAGATAATTAATATAACACACAGCAATATAAACCTCAAGACAAGGTTATATTTATTGAAAATGAATATATTTTATACTCAGCAGCAGGAGAATATCACGTGTTCCTCTCATTTGGAGAACAATAGCCAAATAATTCTTTCCTGGAGTGGAATCCTAGCCCCACTGAAATCAATAGCTGCATTTTCAGAGCTTCGCTATCACCTCAGTTTTTATGACTGCCAGTTCCTTGACCATTGAAACAAAACTTAAAAGAAAGAATGCTATTTCAAAGCATCTTTATTTACTCTAATATACAGGCATGTACCAAATATGTTTTTACTGTTATGACAGACCTGACATTCATTTTTTGGTCATATAAAAACATCCTTACCAGGCAAAAGGGGAAAGGCAGGGAGGTAATGACAGCATAACAATGCTGCGTAGGAGGGGAAAATGTATTCCAGTGGGTCTGGGGAGTGTCTTTTATCTGCTTTGCTGGATAGAACTGTATCTTTGTGAAAGCCAATATTCAATAACTGTGGTTGTTCTTTTTCATTCTAAAACAACTAAGACAAACTATAGATAAAAAAGAAAATATTAGATTTGCTTTTAAATTCCAGTTGTTGGGCTGGCTGTGATTTTAGATGCAGCTGTAATTCAACATCACTGCAGGAGTTCCCCACTCCCTCTGACTGCCCCCTAAATGATTTATATGCAGGAACAGAGACCAGGATGAGAAACAGCAGATGCCAGATAAAACCACACAAGCCACATGCTCGGGAGCTGTGAAAGTACAAATGTAAAGGGAGATGCTGTGAATCAGCAGCAGGAGCTGCAGCTTGTTCAGCCCTGCCTGGGCTGGGTGCTGCAGTGCCCTGATGCCCAGTGTGGGCTGCCCACCAGTGTTCCTGGGATTTATGGCACTCTTGTCCCAGCCATGCCAACCACAGGTCTCTTTAAACAGTCTAAAGCCAACACAGGTGTGATGCAAGCTACAGAAGCGACCACAATATAGATGTTCCCAGAGAGACTGTGCTTGTTTAAGGCCAAAAATCCATGAACTACTTCAGTGTTTTTCTTTTTTCAGATGCCATTGTCTCATTCCTGCAGTCAAGATTCTCTCACAAAGTGCTTCTTTGAAGCCAAATGTTATTCCACAACATCTATTTTAAGAGCAGATACCAAAAAGTCGGCAGCATTTCAACAGCATCTTACAATGCCTTGAAAAGTCACAAAGCCCTCTGAACATAAGAGAAAACCAAAAGTAATTCAAAGTCTTATAGCCTGAGCAGCTACCAATGGGCTTCCCCACATACCATGTGTGCAAATGAACACAGCTACCTTTGTTTCCAACTTCATGTATGGATATGCTTATAAGAAATATACCAGTAAAGTAATTGTCTTATTATTTTCTTTATAAAGAAGGCTTAAAATTAATAAGCCTTTTAGAAAATTAGAACTGAAATGCCTTTGTTTAAGCAACAAAACCTCTTTTCCAATGTTTCAAATAAAACTATGAATCCAGTCAACATTAATAATAATGACAGCATCCATTCAAGGCAGCAATTAAAATAATATTATCTCCTGGGTTTTAAGAGCCCCTTACTTAAGAGAAAGGGACTTTATATATGCACTGACACACAGATGGCACTTTAGTTCTAGGGAAAGAAACAAACTCAAATACTTACAGAAACACTCAGAACCCAAATGGTAATTTTAGTATATTCCCAAGAGAATTGTCTGTATCTGAAGATCAATTATTAAGTTACATGACTATCAGATTTTTTACGGTAATAAAATAAAACTGGTGCCTTAACATGTTCACTGGAGGCCAGAGGAGGGTTTCAGATGGCAGCACTATGTCCTGTGGCCCTACACCTCCACTGGGACATGCTGAGGTGCTGCCATCCGCACAAAGAGGGGGTGATGACCCTCTGGGCATGCCTCAAGTCCAGTCTCATTTACTTTTGCTCGTCAGAAGTGCAGGGTGCCTCAGAAACATGCAAAGAGGAGGTGAGACACGGCTCCACAGGCTACAGCAGCAGGGAGGCAAGAGGAGATTGCCTCTGGATCAACCACAGAAGAGGACTGAGAAATAATGGGGAATATGAGAGTTATCAGCAGAACAGTCTAAGAACTGATGCAGCAGGTTGGTTTACATTTAATTATGTACACTAAAGCCTTAGATTGGAAGTCTTTTACTATTCTCACCAATACCAGAATGGAGAGAGATGATGCAAGATTCACTTCAGGGATTTTAACAGCAGCCCATTACATTTTAATACTAAACACTCATTATATTACTCATGTCAATTATAAAAGGTGACCTGTCCTCAACATGAAACCTGAATGGAGTATTTACATTTACTGTATGCATCTGTGCATTGGCAGAAATCAAGCATTTGTAATACAAATGCTTTCATTCCCATCTTTGGTTAAAATTCAGGAGGGACTGAAGGTTGTGACCATCCAGGGGCATTTGTATGATCCCTGTTAAATTAACTCCCTGCTCCACTCCACGTTTCCATGGAGAGTTTCACGGAACAGTTGCAATCTCTCACCATTTTGGCAATTCCATGGCTAAGCAAGATTCATGGAAACTGGTTCTGGAAAGTGACTAATGTGGGCTTGTAATGAGTTGGCTGTTGTGGAGCTTGGTTCTGGCTGGGCTGAGCTCCTCCTCTGGAACTGCTCATTCACACCTTTAAAAGTGCTAAATGCACACCTGCACAGACAGGTACAGAGAGAGTGGGAAATAGCATTCTGTATGGCACAAAGAACAGGTTGTGCACTTGGAGAACTTGAAATACCACTTTTCTAAGGAAAAAATTCAGCTCATTCACTGCTGGCAGATGTAGTGAGCTTTCAGAGAGAATCAAATAACTTTGTGAATAAATACTTATTTACTCAGAGCTCAGGGTTTCTCTGCCAGCGCATCTGCAGAACCACGATTAACTGAGCAGATGTAACTCTGCCTCCTCCACTGCCCAGCCTCATCGCAGTGTCCGATTTTAGTTACCTGGGAGACATCAGAGAAATTTCAGTAAGAAAGCCAAGCAATTGGAAACACCAAGTCTTTAATGAATCAGCACAGATGCACTCATTTGGTTGAATTTTCAGTTTAAGTTAGTAATTGTCAGCTCCAGAAAAGCAGAGAATAAAACTACAGTGAGAAGTCAGTGCTCACTGGAACTTTTAATATTTCTTCACATCCCTCTGCCAATTTACTGCTCAACACAAGCTGCAAGGTATTAGGAGTGAAACACGCAGATTTTCAGCTAAATAATGGAAATGTGATTGAGCCACGGTAAACCAAATGAGAGTAAGAGAGAATCTGGGAGTATGCATATGCAATAAGGAATATTAAAAAGTTTCTAGGGCCCTGCAGTACAGCAATGCACTCTGATGATCATCTTTATTAGATAGCACTAGATAAAGAGCCAATTCATTAAAAATTAACGGCACTGTACTGCCATCCATACATTATACATAGCCATAAAGTGGATGTGGACAGCTAAATGCTAAATCTGTTGGAAATAACTGCAAAGTGAAGTAGGAGAGTGTGTCATAAAATAGTAGGAACCATGTAATAAGAAGGCCATACAATAAAATGGGGAGAAAAGAAAGACAATCTTACTCTAGGAGTCTGTAAAATCAAATGAGATTAGAAAAACTACAGTAAACCAAACCTCTATTCTGAAACAGAAAAATTATTCTCAAAAAATGTACAACAGCAAATACAAGAAGCTTATTAAAGAGTGAAACTGGAGGGTGGTAAATGCAATGACAAATGCCAGAGAGATGTTTGATTGCAAAACAGCAGAGCTATTCATGAAAAGAAAACCATTTTATTGCATCTTTTGATGAAAGCTCAACAATGTGGGGCATTAATATCATTGAGGCAGAATCAGTAAGAGGTATGAAAACAGGCAGATAAACCTTTTTCATCTGATCACAAAATGACAAAAAAATTCCAATTTACACCATGCTCTCTAATTAAATAAGTTTCATTTTAGAGCAATTTTAAAATCTATGTTTCATGTTTCTAAAATTTCTAGAAGTTTTGATTACAAAATGAATGCCTGTGACAAATTCCATGGTTTTGGATTAAAAGAGATATTCAGAATACTCATGTGTGCTAGAATGATACTTTTAAATAGTGTGGACTTAAACTATCTCAAATAAACCATCATTTGGTATGTACAGCCCCCCAAAAAAATGCCTTTCAGAACATTTATCATTCCACATATTTACATAGCAAGATACTTTCTGAAATGAATTTCCTGAATAATGATGCCTTCACAGTGCATTGAGAAACAGTGTTTTCTGGTGGTGATGATGAAGAGGAAGAAGTGGAACTTCAAAGAAAACTGTTTAGCTCAAACACAGATGTATTTTCATACACATTTTCTTAAATCCTATGATTCCCAAGACTTGCTCACAAGGCACAAAATCAGGTATCCTCAAACAATTCTATCTTTTGAAATCAAATTTCAAAAGGAAAATTATATAGAGAACCTACCTGCTTACCCCTGAAACTAACAACCATCTTTGGGAATGCAACACATACACACTGGTACAATTTAAGAGCCTGCACAAAAGCTGAAGGAATGACCAAGTTAGCATGAGGCCACCTTTAAAACTTGGCCTGGCTGGTGCACGGGAAGAGTGTAATTCATATTCAGAAAGCCGTTAAATACAGCTAAACCAGGCAAAGCTCTGCTCATTTCTACTTCACTGAAATGCAATTCTGACCCTGTAGCTCTAGGAGCTCCCAGCCTGACAGAGCCAGCAGGAACAACATCCAGAGATGACAGGCACTGGCATTTCTGAGCTCTGTGAATGTCTGTGCTTCATGTTTCCAGGACGGACTTTACTTTTAATTGTCTTGTTGCACTGCAGTACAATTCTCTCTAAAAATGCATTGGTGCAGCTTAGTGGAGCTGGACTCTCTGGACTGAGCCTAAGCCATGGATCCCAGCCTTTTGCTGTTCAGACCTTTCCCTAACACAGCTGCGTTTTGCACATCTGGTTTTACCAAGTATTTATCATCAGGGTTAGTCTCTCACTTTGATATTTCAAACATAATTCCACAGACTACTAACAATTTTTTATTTTAGCAGCTGCTAATGATGGCCCTTTAGAAGAAGCCAGACACAGGCAAAGACTAACACAAAGAGAGCTTGAAAGCAAGTTTTGAGTTTGGGGTAGGAAGGACCCCTCACACTTATGGACATGGAAAGCATCTATTCCACGCCTCAGAGATCCTTGTGGAATATAGATTGTGAAACTAAGAACAGAAAAGGAATTATTCATCACATTATTAAACATGACAAAAAGCTTCTGAATTGAAGCTTAAAACAGGCTATTTAAGATTCCAGCAATCCCTGGGACTTTGGCAACAAAAATGTTCAAAAGCCTTTTATAGTTGCTGTCAGATTTGTGTAAAGCATTTGAGATTCCTGTGAACTTATTTATATAACAACCTAAAACTTGAAGCCAACTTGAAAGTCTTCCTATTCTAATTATTCAGTATTGGAGGTGCTGTACAAAAGATACTCAATGTTCTTTGTTAAACATATCCTAAAATGGTGGCCAGGAAAACACTGACTTTAGGTGAACATTTTATGGGATGGCTGTTACTGTGGATGAGCTGCATCATTTGACAAAAAACTTACTTGGTGATTTGTTTTACTGTTTTCTGTTCAGAGACATAGGGGAGATATCACTGTGTTCTACATTCCACCCACATTCTGCCCCAATAATCTCACATCATTATTTTTAGGAAAATGCTACAGTGTGTTAAAATAAAATAAAATAAAATAAATGTTACCATCTCTGTTCAGAAATATACCACTAGAATACTTCCTGGAGTCAGGTTCAGCATGGACATTATTGGGAACTGAGGCCCAGCTGATCTGGATGCAAGGCACTGCCATTCCCAGTCATTTGGTTTCCATCCCACATGAACACTCTGCCATCACTCTGGGTCATGCCTTCAGCTCCAAAAAGGAGAGGGACATCAGCTGCACCCAGCATTTCTCTAGCAGCATCCACGCTGCAGGCAGGGGACACCACGGGAACAGGAGTGGGACAGGACCCCACTGGGTCTGCAAGATGCAGTAAAAGCCACTACATGGTGAAACAGCTCCCACCCCAAAAAGCCTTTCAAGCTTTGTCTTTCAAGACCATTTGAATGTGAATTTTCCATTTCATCACTCTCTGCCCAAAAGCTCTCAATGCCATTTTCCTTCTTCCCAGCTCCCAGTTTTCCTGTTTCACCATTTCACTGTCTCAATGAAGTCACTCATTCTCTGCTATTTCAGTGGCTCCCCCTTCCCCCTTCATGTCAGCACTTCCCAACCACCCAGGCTGTGCATACTTTGAACACAGACTTGCTTGTCAAGCAGAGCTCTAATTACCTCACACGTCTTTATATAGATATTTCATCAGGTGTCTTCAGCTTCACAAAACCAGGGGTCTAAGAGGAAATAAATATAAATCTCAGAATATTGACATTCCGTAGAGACATTATTGTACATTACGGACACAACAAAAGGGCATTTGCCTGTGTTACCTGGGATGTGAATTACCTTTTATAGCGTTGTGAAACTGGTCAGATTGTTTTATCCCTGCATGTTTCTAACTAATCAATGCCCAAATGAGGGAGCCTACATAGAAATTAAGAATTTCTTCACTGGAAACAAACAGTTCCTCATCATCTTTGTTTCTTTCATCACTATGCAACAGAAAATACTAGATTGTATTAGTTATTCAAAGCAGGAGAAAATTTATAATCCAAATGTGACAAGAAGCAGAGTACACAATATCATAACTCATTTCATTTATCATAATATTTCCATGTCAGTCAACAGCCAGAAATATAGCTGCAGCACACCTAAAGAGAAACCCACACAGGAACTAAGTACCACAAGCACTAAGGATGCCAGCCTGTCTGGCTTGGGATTTTGTTTGCTTGGTTTTGTGGTGTTTTATTTGTTTCATTGTGCTGATGAGCGTAGTTTAACACCCATGGATTGTTATAAGCCAATGTGGATTCTCTCTCTTCCTGTGTTTCTTTCTTACAGGATTATTCCATAGATATTCTGGCTGTGGAATTTTTATGTATTAAGACAGAAGCCAGCAGCATTCTTTATTTGCTGCTTTTTGGCATGAAAACACCACTTTGATTGTTTTCCTTTTTTTCTACTTAATCATGTTTTAGACAGACAGCACCCAGGTTTAACTCATCCCAGCTCCTTTTTCCCTTTTTCCTTCTTTCCCTTTAGCCATAAGAGTTACAGACAGAGGTTACAAAGAGCAAGGAAAAGGTAATTTAATATTTAGTTCAGTGACGCCTGTGGAAGAATCTTGTGAACCTGTGCTGAGATTTCAATGAATCACCAGTGACTTATGATGCAAAACCAGTGACATAAAGGGGTAAAATGTCCATGAAGTCTTTAGGACTCCATTAGCTACTAGAAACAAAATAATAATATCTCTAATATCAGCATCCTTAAGACATGAACAGTGAATTGCAGGCCCTGGGTCAATCTCATCCAGTTTATGCCAGTACAGATCCCACTGAACATAAAGGTGGGAAACCCATCCACACAGGGAACACAACAAAAATGAGCACTCCTCCTTTCCCTTGTGCTGCCCGGATCACTCACATTAACCAAAGTGAAGCCTCCACAACCTGTCTTGGATTTATTTTATGGGCAGGTGTAAGAATAGTGAAACCAGCTGAAACCTCTTTGGAGACAAAGCAAAACCCAGTCGGTGCCTTTTACTACCTACAGCAATTCCCAACACCCTGGGATCACTGCACATTCAAAGTGAGCTGGAACTTCTCTCACTGCCATACAACTTTCCTACAAAAACAAAAGCCCTGAGAAAACATCTGAAGAGAAAACAAAAAGGCAGGGAACAAACATCTCACTCTTCCTTGCAAAAGACATTTTTTCCTTCTGGCAGAGAAAATACCCAGCTGTACTCACTACCAGAGACAGGCAAGCACGACCTTCCTAAGCACACTGATCCGCACAATAAGTTGGCACTTGCTCCTAAGCAGGGCTGTTTTCCTGCCTTTTGATGAGGAATTATTTACTTTGGGGGATTGTATGATACTAAGAAGTCTGATAGGATACAGAGCCCTTCACCGGCAGGTCAGTGTGTTCAGTTTCAGCCCAGCCCATGCAGCTTGATCTCGCGGCACGCCGGCAGCTCCGCAGGCAGCGGGGGATGCTCCCGGCAGGGACAGGAGCGCCCAGCCCCGCGAGCAGCCAGCTCCTGCTGACGGAAAGTCGATCGTGCTGCGCAGAGACCCAGGTGAAACACAGTGCTCCTGTCAGCTTTGTTCCTGCTACATGAATAAAAGAAAGCACCGGGGCTGCCCCGAGTGCTGCACGGAACTGCGGTGACAGAGGCGCGGTCACCAGGCGCGGCGGGGCCGCCACCGCTCCTGCGGCGCCCGTGGCACGGCCGGCCAAAAGCATCTAGGAACAGCCACCGAGAAAACACGCTGCTTCTCCAATAACACAGTTCTGGGCCTTCTACAAACATTAAGCTTTTTTCTTTTCTTCTTCTTTTTTTTTTTTTTTTTTTTGTTGTTGTTGTTGTCTCCGTACAGAAGGATAACAAGGTATTTTGAATAAACTGATGGCATCCAGCAGTTAGGGAAGAGTTCCTTGTATATACACAATACTTAGACCAATCTTTTCCCAGGATATAATGAGCTGAATTCTAACAATTCCAGCCTCAGGTAGAGTGCTGAAAGAAGACCCCTCACCTGCATTTAAGTGCATAGCACATTTCCAACTGTCTCCATCACTAATTTGGAAATATGCTGCAAGTGTCCAGGATCAACATTGACAAAGTTATGTAACACAGCTGAACTGTTCAGTAACACATAATGCCTCTTGGACTAAAAATCATTAGAATCAGCTAGAAAAACACTTCCCTAGAAGAAGCTTTAATATTTCTGAGGGAAGACAAATAAGAAAGATTTGTCCATGGGAAATATTTAACTCATCTAAAAAGCAAATGTATTTACTTTTGACTGAGATGAAAGTCACATGATACTGTAAGTCAAAACTGCAATTCTGACTACAAAAAAGGATGTTATTTGTCTTTTAATCTCAAAAACTGACATTAGACTACCTATGCAAGTCCTAATAAAGCTAGGTCAAAATCATAAAATCATAGAAACATGGAATGGTTTGGGTTGGAAGGGACCTTAAAGATTACTGAGCTACAAATCCCCTACTATAGGCAGGGACACCTTCACTAGAATGTTCTCTTCTATTTATTATTGAAAGAAACCTTTTGAGCAAATAAATATTTTCTATTAAATGGAAAATTTATTTTGACAATATCATGTTTTTGCTTCAAAAATCTCTCCCACAACTAATTCAGCCTGCTTTAAAACACTGGGGGGGGGNNACTAGCCTGCCTTAAACCACCTGGGGGGGGGGGGTGTATATGCCTGTTTCTGCATGGAAGAGATGCTGCTCTTCATGGTTTTCAGTTTTGCTGCCCTCTTCTCTGTCACAGAATCTCTCTGTCGGAGATGCCAGCACTGAACCCTCAAAGGGCAGCTGGCACTCACAAGCCCAATGTTCCTGTGTAACAAAGACATATGGCTGTGTTGAAGTTTTGGCAGGATTTTACAGAAAAAAAGGCTCTCGTCAACCAGAAATACAAATTGTAAAGAAAACCTGATTTCATAATTGCATCTTTAAGGGGAGATACGTACAAGAAATTATTATGTAACTACAGCCGTCAGAAAATACAAAAATACACATACAACCCCTACCAGTTTATCAATTCTAGGCCTGTGACTGCAATATTCAAGAGCTTTCTGCTCACTGATATATATTCTGCTAGCTGTCACATTGTATTTCTAAATTGTTAAAAAAAACCCTTTACCTACCGGCCCCAAAGGCATTCATTTTTCCCTGGACTTTATAAAAACTAGAACATGTTTCCGTGATATTTCTTTTACAATAGAAGGCCTGTTAAAAACAGCATCATGAATATTCTAGTTATGACAGATATGAAAGGACATAATATCCAGGAAATAGTTCTTTCTTAACATATTCATGAAGAGGTCCTTGTCAATCACAGCCAGTGAATTGAATAAAAAAATAATACTCGGAGTCTTAGGAGGATACAGCTGATTTTTACATGCTGGAGATATAAAGACTGAAGTGAGACTGGGTTCCACTAACAAGATTCCTGGCCTGAAGTGCCTTTGTGAAATTATTCAGAAACCTGCCAATAACAATATTTCAGGCTGCAGAAATCTCCATGTGGGTCTGTGTGCTGCTGCCACAACTTAATGGAGTCTCCCAGCTGGTGCTTTAAAGGAACGATGTCTGCAATCGTCCATTCATCTTGGAGTTTCAAAACAATTTGCTTTATGGCCCTGCTTCTTTTGAACATTAAAAAGCTTACATCTTGAAATATTCAGGAAATAAGAAATAAACTGCCAAATGCCTTAAGCAGTAGAACAACTTACAAGGCTACTCATATATATATTTTAAGGTATAAAAGCAATATTATTTCCAATTTATGCTGTGTTGCTGACTTGTTCAGCATAGATAATTAAACAAAATTTTATAATAAAATAGTTTTTTGCTGCCTTTGCTACTTTTAAAGCAGGTACAAAGCACAATATTTAAAAGATACTACTCAAAAATATACAATATAGAGCCAAACCTTACTTGATTTTTTACATAAATCAAAAGCTAATTCCAAATATTTTAATGTACATAGCACACAACAGCAATCTGATAAAAGTGCCAGTTTACTGACATTATCAAACCACATGTCATCTTCCCAAGGAATGCCCCTTCCTGAAATAACATTACAAGCCAATTCAAAAGGCTGTGTCCATTTTACCTCTAACATAATTACATGTCATTGAAATTTATTTTGTATCAAGAGAGTAAAAAACCCAAGCCTAAGTGCCACAGGTGCCTATATGAATTAAAATCAGTGAAATAAACCCAAAACAGTAATTACACCACACCCAGGGTTTCACTGCTGATCACAATGTCCCCAGCTGGCAAACACCATCAGCAGAGCTCCTGCAGCATTCCTTTATGCCAGGCTGCTTCCAGTACTCTTGAAATATCACAATGATTTGCCCAGGAAATACACACAGTTTCCTGCTTGAAGATACAAATCACCTAAATGCAAAACACTGGGGTAAATTTACAACAGCTTTCAAATCCATAAATTGCATGTTGAGATTAATCCATATATATGGCATTTCACAGCCTTGCTCCTTCATGCAGATGGAGAGAACTGTGCACTGCTGGACACCCCAGCCCACAAGGCAATATACAGTGCTGACAACTTCCATAGATTCATTGTTTGCATCTCCTTCACAGTGCATCTGATGCCAATTCAGCAGGATTTATTTCCAAAAGATAGGTATCCATGCCTAGTTTCCAGGGGAAGGTGCTGGGATTTGCCAACTCTTACTGCAAAGACATCTTAAGGCTCAGAAAATTGCTGCATTTTTTTTTTCTTTTTTTTAAGCAGGAAACAAAAATAATATAGAACAATATCACAGAACACATTGTAATGAAATCTGAAATATGGGTTACTGAAACCTTGAGGTAGAATACCAAATTGCCAGGAGACTGTTTCTTAAATGGAAATGTCTCAGGCTTTTGTTCTCACCTACCTGTGGCAGAGTACACAGAATTGCAAACAGAAATATCCCAACACATTTTGGACTCTGTGTGCAAGTACCAGTGATATGCCAGATCTGAAAAAAAGCCCCCAAACCAATAAATCTGTCTGGCTGTCAAATATTAGAAATACCTACTACAGGTAATGTCTGGTACAACACCACATTCATTATGTGACTCACCCTTACGAAAACAATGACTACCTGAATAATAATAAAAACATGGCTGAATCAAACTGAGCACTGGCTTCAGACCCTTCTCATGTTTTCACTAAAATAAACACACAGATCTAAGATACAGAGGTGAGATTCAATCACATTAGAAGTTTAAACCTGTATAAGTTCAGCATCAGCGGGAACCAATGTGAACACTGCAAGGACAATGAGGGACCACTGTTTGAAACAACCAAAACAGACCTGAAATGCTAAAGGATAAATTTTTTGCACACAGAAGCTCAGTGTTTCATTCTTCCCATCACTTCACCTTTGGTAAACTTGATTCATTAGTGTATTAGTGTATTAATTGACAGTTGCTTCCTGTTGTAAGTGATTGCTTTCTAGTTCTATTATGTACTGTCAAACAGCAGCACATGATTAATTACAAATAAACCAAGAACTTTGCTAACAATGGGCTGCTACAAAACTTCCCACCTTCAGCAAAGAAATTCTGCTGCTCACATGGCTGGGATGTTTTCTAGAGCTCCATCTGCAACATTTCTCACACATTTAGCTGCACTGGCTTCTCATGAGATTTTAGTTGACATTCGAGGTTGATATAAATGGGTTACTTTTTATTTTGTGCCTTACAGACTGACCCCTTAAATGCACAAAGTCATATCCCAGTGTTGGTCAGTACACAAAACATCTATCAAATGAGAAATTAGATTTTATGGAGGACAGCAAAAGGCTGTATATGAGACACTTTGCAGACCTCTGGCATGCAGACCAGGTCCAACAGACAGCTTTCCAAGCCCTGGAGCCTCCCAAAGAATCTTCTGGTCGATAGTGGGAAATTAAGATACTTCATTTTGCTGTCAATATAATTAATATGAACTCCACTTAAGTGATTATCTATGGTCTCCTAGCTCACCAGAAAGAAGTGGAAGTTTAAAGTGTTGCAATACCACAGCTGCAAAGGAGGATGGCTGGATGGAGACATCAGACAGGCTATTTATCACCCACCTCAGCACTAATGGCATGGGTTCATAGTGATTAAGAAGATCCATTCTGTCTGAGGTTGAAGTTGAGGTGGTTTAACTCTCCCTTTCAAATCTGTTTGCAATGAAATTCCACGGCTTTTATATGAACAGGTCCTTGAATTGCAGACCAAGAAGAAGTCCCTTAATCAAAACCTGAACTTAAATTTCTTCTTAAAAGTTCAAACCAGCTTGCTGCCTAGTTTCTGTTACTGGGATGAACTACAAACTCTTTTAATCAGTCACAAAGTTTCCCCCATCTATATTTCTTTTGGGTTTATCTGAAAATTAATTTCAGTAACTGACATTCCTGAAATTACAACTCCAATGCACCAACTCATCAGCAAGGTGAACCCTGTTGCTCTCTTTTGGAGCCCATCAAAAAATTGAAATCACCTATACTGGAGTAGCTTGATATTTCTAGCACATAAACTTATTATATTTCCAGAGGAATAGTTACTGTTACTTGGGGAAGCAGAGTTACACAAGTAAAATATTTCTTCATCAACTTCAATAACATTAACTGAAAATAATTATTACCTCATGGAAAACAATTATTGTCTTCATATCATTGGCCAAGATCAACAATAATTCCAAGGCAGCCAGACACTGCAGAAATGGAAACCACAAGCATTTATTTTAAACCATGGAACCCAAAGGAATAACACTTATTCCTCTGAGAGCTGTGGTGAATAGCTTTGATATGTTCATGGTTCACATTTTTGGACAGGTTTTATATAGTCTCAGGAACCAAGTCTTAGGAACTAATGGAATTCTAAGTGGATTTTCTCTGCCCACAAAAAAAACCCCAACAAAGGTAGACTGTACATATAAGAAAAAGATTATTTACCTTGGCCCATCATAAAATAGAAAACAGATGCAGTTAAGTGGACCCTTCAGCTGAAGCTGTTAAAATACATCAATCATCATCATTTGGGGGCAGTCAGGAAAACAAGAATAATCTAAACTGGTACTTTGATGTTTTCACTTAATTTTCTTTGTAAAAGAAAACAACCACATGCACAGGCAAAAATCTGAAAGTCAAAAGAAGTCATTTAAAAAGATCCTCAGATTCTGAAATTGTAAGTGGTCATGATTTNTTTTTTTTTTAAGTGGTTTTATTTAAATGAAGCCCACTTTGCATCTTGCAAGGTCTACAGAAACAGAAGGGCCTAAATCTTTGTAACACACAAACAAAATTATTTATTTCAGCTAATATTAAGATGGAAAGATTAAGTATTTTGCTGGTTGTGTTTTTCTTTTATAAATATAATTATATATTATTTACCAAACTAGTGAGAAAAAATGATGGATACGAAATGGCACCTACATAATCCTGTATTCATCTCTGTAAGCCTCGCTCAACATCCACATCCCTGGGATGAGTTTCATAACTATCCAAGTTGAAGCTAAAAACAGTGAATGAATCACTTGTAAAAGCTTTCCTTCTATCACAATATCCGTCTTTTTTCTGACAGGATTTTCTCAACTAAGTAATGATTTATTGCCACAAAGTACTAAATACTCATCTGGAAAAACCATATTCAGTTTTAAGAACATTGTCTGTTTTACCAGAAACAATAATCTAAAAAGTTTTATTAATAATACTCTGGAAAACATTCTACTTGCACCCCTTCTTAATTCATTCCTCCGCGCGCTTTTTCTAATTCAGAGATTATCCTGCTTTTGGAATAATTCTCTCCAATCCCATCACACCACCACACAGTCTTACTTCTGACCTACTTTGAGTCAGCTACTAAGTCCAATAAAGTTAATCAAACACCTTTCTTCTCCATAAAGTACACTTTTTCTAGCATCTTTCCTTCTCTGAGAGTTGAGATCTTTAGTTACATTTCCTCACTGCTGCCTTGCATCCATGCCTTCATGCTCAACTTCGCTCTGTAAAATCTCCAAAATCAAGAGAAGATGAAGAGGGTGAGAGATTTTCTGCTGAGCAAAAGAAGTGGGGCTTATGGGTGAAAGCTAATTTAATTCAATTTGTCTTTGCAACATATTCCAAAAGTAACAGAAGGAGGTAGACTGCGACATTAAATATCTGAACGAATTTATTCAACATTAGAAACCCCAGCTGAGGAGCCTGAATACCTGAAAATGATCCAGATAGCTCTCACTGGCTACAAGTCAGA
Organism: Phainopepla nitens; assembly: GCA_013400175.1. Lineage (NCBI taxonomy): Eukaryota > Metazoa > Chordata > Aves > Passeriformes > Bombycillidae > Phainopepla > Phainopepla nitens. The sequence goes on along the minus strand of VXBQ01008798.1, from coordinate 735,625 downwards.
GAAAACTACTGTTTCCAAAAGTTACTTCAAGAGAAGTACAATGAAATTCCTTAAAAAAAAAAAATCAGCATTCAAACAAGGAAATGGCCAGCTACATGTTTAGGTTGGATGAAATTTTTCATGCCTAATGCTTAGGCATACAATGGAAGGCTCTGTAATCCTTTCACTTCATTTCATTTTATAATTATTTCATATTTTGTGTATAAGCAATTTAAAAATAACTTGCAAGTAGAATTTGAAGAAATCTCATATTTTTTCAAAAATAACATGAAGAAATGAAGTAGCAAATATGGCAAAAGATCAAATCACCATATTATATAACTGACAGAACTTTTCATAATTCTATTTCCCACATCAGCAACAAAAACTCACTTTGTGCTTTCTCAGGAACCATCAAGGACCAGAGGGTGAAAACATAAAGGATAAAGTATTGAATAAATGGAATGGAACAAGGCAGTGCCTTGTGTGTGGTGCAGAATCACCCCATACCTTTACAGCTGACATTCAGTGCTGGCAGGGAGCGAGCACCTTCCACAGAAACGAGCCAAACAAAACATTGCTGCATTCCTCTGGGCTTTAAATCCAGATTTGGGTAAAAACCCACTAGGTCAAGCCCCCTCCTGGGATATTTTGTGAAGGACTTGCACAGATTGAGCTGAGAGCCCACGAAGCACACAGAGCCAGAGTTAAAACTCAAGCATGGGCGCACCCACACCTTTCCAAGGGCATTTAGACTGACTTTCATATAAATTAACACACATAACATACAGAGAATGCTACATGAATGAAATGGCTACATAATTCACAGTGTAATTTTGGTGCTGGTACAGTAAATTTGATCTGTTTTCACAAGGATAACAGAGGGGGTTTACCCCCCCATTTTTTCTTTAGAACTAACCAAAGCAAAGATAAAAGTCTAAACATTCCCATCACTTTGGAATCATGCATAGAAAAGTTACATTTGCCACAAAGGATTTTATTTTGCCAAGACTCTAAAAAGCATAAGCAGCAACATGACAGGAGAAAGATCAAGAAAAAGCCAGAATGTCAAAAGAAAATAGGTAGTGCTGTTTAAGTGCTCCACTTGTTGCATAAGAACTTCCTTCCATCAGTAGAACACATGCATCAGAAAATTCTTTAATTTACAAATGTCAACACCTGAATACAGAAATTTACAGGTGTATTAGAACCTGCAAATAATTCCACAGTCAAAAAATTGTCCAGACAAACTACAGTGCACTTGATCCCACTGCTCATTTGATTCCTTGGAGAGTCCACTCAGTCTACAAAATCAGCAGAAAACCAGTCAAGCCAAAGAACCTCAAGTTTGAATTATTTAGTTTCAGGATAGCTGCATTTGGCTGCAGTAGCACGAAGCTCAGCACAGGGAACTAAGTGAAACTTGTTTACTTAGACCACGGAGAGCAGGATCAGCAGTAAAAAGCAATGTTTTCTAAGATTCCGTGTTTAAAGCTATATGAAGTCTTAGAGGAAGAAAGCTAATCCTCACCGCACAAAAAATATATCATAGGGTCTAACCCACTCTAATGCCATAATGTAATTTTCCTCTATTTCCATTTCAACCATTAATGACTATGTAGATATTTACCAGAGCACCTCATATTCCTCCATTAGAGCATTCACTTGCCTCTTCAAGGAAAGTGCTGTGCTACTTAACGGTCTGATAAGGTACCATGAGCAGTTAGAGCACTGCATAAATAACAGGATATATTCAGGGACATGTGAGGGACACTGGGCCCAAACAGCCAGGTGTCTTCTCCAAAAATCTATTACCATTGTCAAAATCTGTGCAGCCAAGTTTCACAGGGCAGAGAATTTAAGGAATAGATCTGTCTCTAGCATAACCTACATTTTTCCTGAGATGGGGAATAGTCAGCAGTGCTCAGAGACAGATCAGCCATCCACAGACTGGGATCCAGGAGATGGGCACAGGAAGTGTCCTGGAAGCACCTTCTTTGTGGCTACTCCTCACTGCGAGGATGGGCCGAGGGAAGTCTGTGCTATTTTGTGGACAAATGTTCTGTGCCATTTTCTGTGAGACTCCTTCATTTCAAGCTTTTGCCTCGTCCTCCCTCCCAAGGAGCCCTGCATCTTGGGCATTGTAATGCAACCAGGTGACTCCTTTCCCACTCTGGTACCTGATGGGTCACAGGTGTTTTGGGCTTGCTGTCATTTGGAATCTTGCAGGCAGCACAGCAGATGCCTCCCAGGAGTGGCCTGTGCTCACCTGTGCTCAGCTGTTAGGAACAATTCCCAGCAAACTCTGTGCCCTCCATATTGCTATGGGAGCTTTCACACCTAGAGAGGCACCCACTGTGACTCTACCTGTGAAAGACCATTAATCACATGAGCAAGCCACTTTTCCTATTATTCCATCCAAAGCAGAAGTCCCATGCATTAGAATGTATTACAGAACAAAAGGTTTTTTCAGATTGATTTCCATACTAAATACTACACTAAAGCTCAGCTTCAAATTGTTCTGTGAATCTGTGCTTTCGCTGGTGTACTGCACCATTTTCTTGGGGTACACGAGCACTACAGAATAGGTCTAGTAGAATTTAATAGAACAGTTTTCTTTTTTTTAAAATTAGGCTTATTTAAAAACTAAAACACTTGCCCCATCCACCCCCCCCAAAAAAAAAAAAAACCAAAAAAACCCTACCACAACAACAACAAAAAAACCCACAACAAAACAAAACAAAATAAACACCACAACCCCTTGAGAAAACCCAAAAAAAGCCCCAAAACGTTTGCTTCTGGAAACTTGACAGGGCTGGGTTAGACACCTGTGAAAAAACCCTTCCATCAACATGTCCCCAAATTAATAGTATAATACTGGAATGGATTTTCCTGGAGATATTTTGGAGCATCCATCACCAAAGATCTGGGGAGAAAAAGGGTTAAACAAACATTTGAGAGGCAGAGCATCAGCATAAACCAACACAAGCGGGTACAGCCGTGGGATGGCAGAGTGTACTGACTACCTCTTGGGAGACCTCCAAGCCTATTTTCCTATGATTCTAAATCGTGTTTGTGTGTGTTTTTCCCCACAAAATGCAAACCTACATAGCCCAAGAGAAAGACTGTGTTTAGTTTGAAGTTATACAAGAAAGTGCATCTCTAGGGGGGTAGAAGTGGGAAAGGTTAAGAACTTCAAACACAGCCAAAAGGATCGTAATATTTTCAACATTGGCTTGAATATGTTTCACATTGCTACAAAACTCTCAGATATAGAAATGATCTGTGAAAAAAAGCAGCCTGCTTATGGTTCACCCTGTATGTTAGAGGATGATTTCGACTTCAAGTTGTGTCTTTCAAAAGATGTGACTGAGCAAATAAATGTGGGTTTCTTCAAGTGGTGGCATTTCTACTTCTCAGCAGATCAGCACTTCCAGTTATGAGCAATCCATGTGCACACAGAGGATTTCACCTCATACTGTCCAGGAGAGCCTCCCTATGATGGCAGCTGATGCCCAGGACCCTGCACGTACTGCCCATGGCCTCTCCTCACCAGCTACCAATATGGGTGGAATGAAGTCTGCTGGAATAGTTTCAAAAGTTTCTGTGGGTGAAGAAGCAAGGAGGGGGGTATGACAGGAATTCTATAAGAGGCAAGAAGGTTTACAGGAGGTCTTTGCATCTCTGCCTTCAGGGTGCCTGTCAAACCTTCCTACAGACCAGAGGGGACTTTTCTCCCTGCACTGCAGTTAGTGAAGCACACAGAGAGGTGACCCCAGCCTCCACAGACCACTGTCTGTCCTGGGATAGCAAGTCCACTGTTGAAGTCTTTCAGGCTAGTAACAGTTTAAGTACAGGATATTACTCCTGTATGAGTTCCAGAGCCAGAGACTTGTATAAATTAGACATGTCATGAAAAATCTGAATTATGTGTCGCATGGTGCAGCAGAGGGTAATATACAGATCTTTATTATGTAATAAAACAATTGTGTGCTGGGGTGATATTTATGGCATAATCCTGTATGTCCTCCTATCACTCTTTGGAAACATATAATTTAATACACACTGTATATTTTGTCTCTGTGTGTTTACATTTAAAGTAATGCAAACCTTATTCTCTAAAATCCCAGTAATATATCTGGAAAGGTTATTGCATGGCATACTGGTAAACACAACCATAAGCCATTCTCTCTTGAAAAAGACCATTTACCGCCTGTGACTCATTCTGCATATTTCTTTAATATTTTCCTTTTTAAGTCTGAGCAAGCTTCCCAAATGCTTAATGAGTAGGCTCTAAGGCTTTAATTTTCAGCCAATCCTAACTTTATTACAAAAGTTTATCAAGCTATAAACACACTACTTCACTACGCTGTCATGTTTTTATAAAGTAGTTTATAAAAGGTGACATCTGGCAAAGAGGCAGATCTATAAAAATCATGCTGGTGGATGTAGTGTCATTTTTTCTGCCATCCTCCCAGAAAGAGTAATATTATTTTGACACACACATTCATCCCCACTGTCAAGCTTCTATTTTTATAGTTAGCTTACTGCACATATCCTTAAGCTATACAAAACCTTTGGGCTAATGTAAAGAATGACATTTCTGCATATTTATTATAACACTTATTTTAGGGGTTGACTTTGCCTGATAGGATTTTTCCAAGTACAATGTCATTTTCATGACAATACACTTTGTTCAGAAACAATAAATAAAGATGCATGAGAAGTCATGAAAGGCCAAATATGCATGGACAAGTGTACAGCACCTCAGCTTGGCAAGCCCTATATTTGTCCTTCTTTAATATTTTATCAGATATGTGAACTGTATTTTGGAGTTCAGCACAAACTTCAGTGTACGTAGCATAATGAATTCTCTCCAGGACATTATAAGTTTCAGCAGGATATAATTTTAATACTGTGGAGGTTTTAGCTCTGACATGTTGGGATATAATTTCTTTCGAAGAGTTCATTTTTTTTCCATGTTTGTGTTGGCTTAAGCACAGCCAGGATATAAGCAAGTGAAAGAGCACTGAAATCAGGAAGCTGATGAAGCACTTTTGTGATTTAATTACAGCAAATAACTGATTAATCTCTGCTATGTCTTAGCTTATCTGCTAAAGTAGATGATATGAATCCCAACACACCACAGAAAGGTTGTTTCATTTGATTGTGCATAATGACTTGCTCTTTCTTAGACTTCCTCCAATACAAAGGATACTTTACTTTTTAAATGTGAAGTCTATCATTATTCACCTCTGTGAATGCTAGACCTCTAAAATATTTAGCTTTAAACCACATGCACTATTCATGAAATGACTTTTTAGTGCCTTTTTCCAGTATTTAAAAAAGGAACAGAAGTGTGTATTCACACAGCAACAAGCCCAAAAATTAGAATTATTTAACTGCTTTTGAACATGACACTGATGTAGACAAAACCAGAAATAGGAGTCTGTTCACAGCATCATTATTCTGCCATCAAAAGAGTTCAATACTGGAAATTCCTGAGCAGAGATCATTATTGGCAGTTCACTAAATGATAATTTGGGTTAGAAGCAGCATTCTGCTCCTTAAACAGTGCCCTGTCTTTGACATTGATGAGAAACATTTTACCGTGTATTTTTTAATGCTGAATTCAAACTACATAATACCACAGATCTGTTAAGAAACCAACATCACCCTCTGGATTGTTCACTATAATTGTGGTACAGCTCAAGACTTGTTTAACTTGATTGTTCCAATTCTAATATCTAGTTCTAATATCCCAGTTCCACAGCTGCACATGAATAGTCAGATCTTTGCATCCGTATCATGCCCTTATAAGCTTCAATTATAGAATCAGGGACTATTTTTCTCTCTAAACCATATAACTTCAGTATGAGCCATAGGAGAGAAGGTCCTCGAGTGCACTAAGCCTGAGGATTTCTGACCCCAGGGCAGAAGTAAAGAAATAGTAAACCACTATAGGGGTGAAAGTAACAAAACCTTCCCATGAATCCATCCTCATATCTGCTGCTTTAATATCTTTTCATCTTTATATACAATCAGTGGTCCAAAACAGGTCTTCAGAAACACCAGAATGTATGCCTAATTATGCTGAAATATGTATCTGTACATACTGCTGTGCCTTCTAATTTTCCTGGCTACCTTCACAAGGTGCAGTCAAGGCTGGTTTATGTCTACAAATTCCCTTTGATAACTGCATTATATTTAGTACACAAATCACCACTTTAAAATTATATTTTCTGTCTACGTTGCACATATATTTACTGGGCACCTGGAACAATCCACCCCCTGGAATTGTTCTTGCATGACTGAGGGAATCACTTCCTTTAAACAAAAATCTCAAGCAGTGTCTCTATTTTCCAATACTATCAAATATAAACCAGCACATCACATTTGGATGGTGATGAGGAAAAAGGGGCAGACACACATCAATGTGAAAAACAGAACAGAGGGCATTCTGGAAAGCCTAGACTGAAAAATACCCTGCTGAAGAGTCATGTAAACATAATGCACTGGGGTTGCTCTTCATAGATCCGATCTGGTTTTGATTAGTTTTGTGGTATTTTGCAAGGCAGTACATTGGAGTGTCATGGTAATCAAGGACTGGCAGTATTATTACCTAGAGTCAGCAATAATGAGAATGGAACCTCTAATTTCAAACTATAAGATAACACATTGATTAATAACCATGGGATGATTAGTCAATCCAAGACCTTAATGCACAATGGAGAAATTTATCCATTATCTGTTCAATGTAATTCTTCTTTCCTCTTGGTGACTTTAAAAACAACCAAGGAAAATTAGTGTCCCTCAGTAAAGGCTTTTGAATTTCATATGCATTTAATTAGATAACTGCCAGCCCAAGGACAGGAACCATGACAAATAGTTGTTCTCTTAAAATTAGAAGAATAGACTGTTCAATGAACAATATTGATGTTCTCTTGTACTGAGTTATACAGGAGTCTGCTACTACTTCCTTTAATTTATCTAACCATTTTTAAGATTTAATGAGTTTTTTAACATGGTTTTAGTTACATATGATAGTTGGTCATTTTAAAAAAATATTGCTAAAAGTAACAGTACCTGCACAGATAAAAATGCATACCCCACCACAATCTTCTTGGAATTAGGGATGAAAGTACAATTTACTTAGAAAAAAGGGCATTTGGGATTAAGAGGCCATCCTTATGTTAGTAGAAAAACAACAGTTAATTCTGTTTAATCTGTTTAATTGCCTCAATAGCCATAATAATAAAGATTAGCTGGCTGTGAAACAACTATAAAACAAAGGAGGATTTTTTTTTTCCATTGTTGGTACTGGGTGCTTTTTTCTGCTTTTGCAGGATGAGGGTAAAATGGAGGAAGGGTTCTTTTTCTCATTTTTTGGGTTTCGATTTTTTGTGAGGTTTTTAGTCTTCTAAAAATTTTGCAGCAACAGTCATCTCCTTCTTCCCTGCTACATATACACACAGTCTAAAGGCTGCCCAGCAGATGAAGCACAGTTTATTTATTACTAGGAGCACCCCTCTCCTGTTCCACAGCGGGTAACGACTTGATTGACCTGAGTTTGGTACAAGAGCACTTGAGATTAAAAGGCACATGACAAGAATAAGAGAAAAAGTCCTGCAACACCCTCCTGAACTGCCCCTCCCCAACACCCCCGCTGCAGAGACAGGATTCCAGCTCCACTCTTGCAGTGGACTTAAAAAACCTTCTTTATGACCAGAAGAAGCACAAAAGCTGTGTCTGTGCTTAGTGCTGCCTTCCCCATCAGCCTGGCCTCAACTTAGAGCTGCTCTACTTGCCAGACTTTGTGACCAGCCTGTGCCCACCTGGGCTCCCACGGAGGGCACTGCCCATCCCCACAACTGGATTTGGCCCCAGGCTTCAGAGCTCCAGGCACAGACCTGCTGCCTCAAGGAGTTTAAGTTCATTCAGTAATCACCTATCAGACACATCTGCCTCAAAGGAAACCCTTCACACATTCAATGTCAGACCTGAAATAATTTATTCCTGAAAGGGTTAAGCTCACAGTACATTTTACTTGGCAAGTAAAACAGTGTGCTCCCTAAACATGACACCCAGATACCCAGAGACAAAATATTTCTCTATCTTTAGACCATTTTGATAATTCACTGTGTGTATTACACACAATCAAGACATACAGGTTTCAGAGGGATTCTGAGCACATCGCTCAGACTGACAGAGCAAGTATTCCAGACAATTGGCTCCCCGAGGGTCAAGACAGTGATGCTCAATCAGGATTCAAACGGGTCATAAACCCTTCATGGATCTCGCTCAAGTGGGTGGTGATGTCTCCCTGGGGCAGCTCATCCTTTCTGCTACAGTAAAGCACTTGTCATTACAGACAAACTGCCCGTCAGTCTCAGGCACTCATTTAATCGAGACTTAGTGAGAACAGCAAATATTATCAGTGCCACAAAAGCCCTAAAGAGACAAATATATTAATCATAACTGCCGTGATGGTAATTTAAGACACTCTCAAAACTCTGCTGGTGGTCTTTATACTATGACTGCTTTTTAATGTAGAGTCAGATTTCCAAAACTGGGTGCTGAAATCAGGCACTGCCATTTGGGTTTAAGCTTTTCAGCACTGATTTTCAGGACTTTTTGCACTGAGAAGAAAGGGGTGCCAGAGTACCCCTGAATACAGAAACTGGGAGTGTGGCAGAGCACTCCTGAATGTTAGAAACCTTTCATTCAAAACCCAAGTCAGGGTTCCACGCCCAAATTTTAAGCACACAAAAAGGAAACTGCCCTTCAAACAACTCAAAATGCTCAGAATAGCCCAAAACATTTGCTTTTGCAACAGTTCAGATAACCTGGTATATAACCAAGGCAGCTACAATAAACTACAAGCGTGAAATGAAAATGCAACACAATCTTGGCAGCTTGGGACAAAATGCTTCTATTGTACTGTTTTCATATCTAATTATGCTCCTATGCAAAAAAAAAAAAAAAAAAAGAAAAAACAGAGAGAGAGGGAAAGAGAAAAAACCCCACTGTTACACACTGTAAAAAGTGTTGTGATAATCTAACACTAGGCTTGGCTGGCTCAATAAAACCTTCCACGAAAGGTTTGCTCACTTTCTCTACACAATCCTACAACCACACAATTCCACACTCACACAGTCCCAAAATTAGTCTAGCTCAGATTCTCTTCACTGCTATAAACAACTAAAGCTTTTATGTTCAGCTCATGTTTTGGAGTAAGGCTGAACACATTATCATTCATTTCTTGGGTTGCTATAACATGCAGATTTCATTCCTCACTCATTCAGCTGCACATAAACAGGTGTACATTTGAGACTGGATCTTTTTTTATCCTCAGCAAAGGAGTCAGCCAATGTAACAGTGATGTCATGTTCCCAGGAGGACAAAAAATCCCCAGTGATATAAATCAAGTGTTGTTCTGCTACAACATAAAAACTCATTGAAAAAGAAAAAAAAAAACCCAAAGTGGTTTCCAACTTTGCCTTTCCAGCTGGTTTTGGTAATCCCTATCTCTGCTCTGCCTTGCAACAGCACTTTCCTCACCATCTGAGAGTTTTCTCTTGGCTTCCTGGGGAATTCCAGTGCAGACATACCTAGGTTCACACTGGTGCAAGCCAATAAACCAGGAAGCTCTGCCCTCCACCCCTGGGATGCCCAGTTCACCTGCACAGCCCCAGAGCTTGTGAGTGCCCTGGCCCTGGTGGCTCCACAGAGCACCTCTGGCTCCAGGGGTGCCCCACAGAAAACCACCATTCCTGCCTGGCCCTCCTGAGGGATGGCTGACAGTCCCATGAGCCCAGAACTGCTTTCACATCAGAGAGCTGTGTTTAGCACCCACAGTCCCTTTCACACGCACACATCCCTTAGAGGTTTCATTTTAGTGTTTGGAAACAGGCAAGTTATTCCTATCACATCGCTTCCCAACCAAATTTCTCTCACAATGAATATTTATCAAACAATTCAGGAATATATAAAATACATTTCTACATAGCAGGTGGATAAAATATATTCTATTAATGTAAAACTGTTTTGAGTTGAAAATCTTGTGACTATATTCCAAAATACTAAAGCATAAATCATAGTATTTAGCAAGATAAACCAAAGCACAAGCTGTATTTCAATAATGGGAGTTTACAAGATCCTTGTACTGCTTTCAGCACTAATACAGCGGCACAATAAAGAGAAATGAGGCTCCCATGGCCCTGGCTGTTATTATATAAGGTTCTTTATGCAAAACTTCTTGACACTTTTTTTCAAAAACTTTGAACCTGATCAATACCCATAACTAAATAGGCCTGGAAATCAATCTGTGTTTTCAATCCCTCATATTTTAAAAAAAAGATATAAACCATTGCATGTGAAACAAAAAACACATAACCCCAAAGCAATCTGAAACCTTTTTACAATACTCAAGACAGATTAGTTTGAACAGATTCAGTGACCTTATTTAACAATAGATAATAATGTTATATACATAGTGACCACACCAGAAAGCTTTGGAAATAATATACAGTTAATCATACACAACTAAAAATTTTATAAGCATTGAAAAAAAATTACAATATTGGATAGTAAAGTCTTGTCCAGCCAAGTATACCAACTTTCTATTGACTTACATCATATTTGAGTAACCTGACTTGCTGAAAAACAACTACTTATAAGAGTAAATCTAAGCATGTAATTCTCTTTGATTCTAATCTGGGGCTTCAATTCCTAAACCAGGACAGGGAGGAGTAGAAAGACAATCCTTATAAAAATATCTTCACCAAAATGCAGAAGAAATTAAAAGCAATCAAACAAAAAAGCATTCAGATTGGAAAAGAGCTGTAATTGTCCAGTGATAAGAATCCTAGAAATGTTGCAAAAGTTCAAGTTGGCCAAGAATCAATCAGGTATAATTTGGGCTCCCTTTCGGCAGAGGGATAAACTGGATAAACTCTCAAGGTCTCTTTGCAGCCTACAAATTTTGTGAAGTGATTCAGGATCTATAAAGACAAAATCCATCATATAAACATAAAAGGGCAAAATTCTGCTCTTTCTTTAGTGTGTGCAAGGCCCCAAACACAGAGGGAGAGAAGAGCTTTCACTTCAAAAGCATTAAAGGCTTTAGTGCAAAGCCCAGTGTCAGGATCAAAGGGAGGCCTGAGGTCCTGGATGGGATGGGGAAGAGGGAAGCCCATCCCTGCTGCTGCCAAGCAGGCAACAAGGAGGGACAAAGGGACATCCTTACTCCTGTTTTGTGTCACAGGATGTGTACTCGCCGATATTTTTGCAGATAAAAGCAAAAGCCACTTTCCAGCTGGATCCATACTGGCCGAACACATCTGTGAACAGCTGGGGAGGTGGAAAGCATGGGCTCCTCCTTAAAATTCCTGGAAAATTCTATAAGAATTCTGTATGTGAAACCACGGCCAAAACACATAGTAGTAGGGATCACCTCATTTTAAAATGACAAAGTCTTTTCCTGCCTTGGGTTTTTCCTGATGCCTTTTGTTTATGATATGAAACAATAACACTGGGTCTTTATTTTCCATGTATTTAAATTCCCATGTCCTGAAAACAAAGGAATGAAATATACTTTCTTGAGACTTTACTGAAAAACTAAGAATGAGTATGAACTTCATTGTGCCACCAGAACAGTATTTAGTAAATTTATAATTGCAAAGAAAAAACAGCACTTTAGATTTGCAAGTGTCTTTTCAGAAACAAGTTAAACTTCTCTTGACTAATTACAATATTTTGGATTGATCCACACATAGCAGGATACTGCTGTTGCAAAACCACAAGAACAAGAATGCTTTAAAACACAAGTACTAAAATTAATACAGGAATGAGGCAACTGTTGAAAACTATCCATTTATTTGAACATGAGGTTTGTTAGCTTGGTTTCTCTACTGTAACTCAACACTTTTAAGACACATTTTGCTTGGGATCAGCTGCTTCAGGCTCATTTTTGGACTTCACAGCAATAGTCCTGTGCTGCAGGAGGGCCTGACAAAGTGCAGCCCATTTAAGTGGCAGAAAATTCATCCCCTTCTCAATCAATTAGAGATGACAATTAGTGACAAACACAACCACAGTGTCTCCCTTGCTGGACCAGAGCAGCTCCTTCTGTCTGAGAAGTCGCACAGGTTTGTCATGACTTGGTGTCTTCAATTAAGATTCTTACAAAAATGGGTGTGAAGGGCACTGAAAAATGCCATGAAAATGCCAATTAATTAATGAAAACAGCACAATAGGGATGAACACTTCTGATATGTGCTGCTTAAACAGATCAGAATTCATTCTGATGGGCATTCCTTCTCTTTCAAACCATTTCCTTTTGTGTCCATTGTGTTTCTGAGGGTGAACTAGACGTGGTGAAAAACACCACTAATGCAAAATCAGCAATTAGCTCAAGAGTCAGATTCACTTTGGAAATTGCCAAGTGTTGCAGCAAGGGCAGAGGGAGAGGAGACAGTTACATCTGCAAACAAACAGCCTTTTACTACCCATCTCAAAGCCACCATGGCAACTGAACCTCACTTTTTCAGTCGTGCAGAACACTTTTTATCTTTACAAGGAAACACTCAATCACTAAAATAAAAGAGCCATCTCTGTGAACTGGACTTCTTGAATGCAACATTTGAGTAAGTGCATTTGTCTTCAGTATTGGGGACATATTCAAGATTTCTTCCATTTTCGATCATAAACACTTTTTCTTTTCTCACTGCACTGTGGGCAACTGAGGATTGCTGACACTCTTGTGACTTGCAGGCTATATTTTCTGCTATTATCCTTCTATTTGCTACCTGTATGAAAACTGAAAGTGGGCAGACATTGCTACTTCCTTGAATGAACCCTGGCTATGAGTGCCTGGAAAGTTCTACTAATGTCAGGAAAGGTGAATTTTCTTTAGGATTTTTCCAGAAGCAGCCAACTAGAACAATAACATATGCTGGAGCACGTCCATGTAAATCCTGAATTTTTCTATTTGAATTGAGCTTACTGTACTCTTCTTTGGTATGAAATATTCATGGCAAAAAAGAGAAACCTCTTTAGTGTGGGGTTAAGCTTTTAAATACTGTGAAGAGTTTTAAAATGTCATGGCAGTGTAAAAAAAAGCAATATAAATATTATGAGTTTTCCTAAGTCAAATCTTTGGATTTTCTGATAGCAACAGATTATATTCAATATCATTTACACATTAAGGTTGATGCTTCAGGTAAATTCTACAGGCCTTTCTAAGTACAGAATTAGTGGGCCACTTTTTCTATTATAGAACCTCTTCCCCCACAAGATCTTCAGTTTCCCATAGGAACTGCAGATGGGGAATAGCCAAGGAAAAGGCACCAGACCCAGCACATGGAACTTCACTCACCAGCTTCCCTTCCTGGCACAGAATCGTCTGTAACAGTGAGGAGTTTCACTTCAGCATGGGGCCACTCACATCCCAGTGCATGAGTTTAAAAGCAGATAATTCAAATTCAGAAATAGAAACATTTCCCACTGGAGCTCACAAAAATCCCTTTATCTGGGAGATTAAACTTCTGCTATTTGACAAAGTGACAAGAGGAGGAGCTCCCTATAACTTGCGTCACTGCAGATCATTTTGCATTCACGCTCTTCCCCTCCTTATCCTTCCTCCTGCTGCTGGGAGTCCACACGGGACAGAAATATGTGTTAGTGGGTTGTCCATTAACATATAAAAAAGAGAGAAGACTGGGTAAATAAGCTTCTTTTTCCCAGGCGGACCCCTGCCTCTGACAGCGAGAAGATAAAAAGTTCAACTGTCCATTTACCAAAGATAGAAATGATGGACATGCAGCAAGTGCCCAGCTCTTCAGAAGTGACATCGTGTGCTCATTTAAAGCCTGCATGGATCTGCCTCTCCCTGCTTGCTGAAAAGCCCTGATAAGGTACAGAGGAGCAAAGAGAAATCCAGATTTTGAAATCAAGCTGTTTTGTACTTCTAATTAATATTTTCATATTTGCTGTAATTTAAAGATGTTCAAATCAGTACATATTACCAAGCTGAACTGGTTATGCATATAATTTTAATTCTTGCAATTTGTCACTTGCTTTCCAGACAATAATGTTATGTTGTTTCTAAACATGGATCATAGTGACTTTCTCACTTTATGGGTCCTGCAAATTGCTTTGTTTCACACAGCCATACTCTGTTATGTTTCAATTACAGTCACATTTTATAACTGACATTCTTAAAAGTATTATATGTTAATATATTAATTTAAGGAATGTCAGATGGAGTGTGTAGACTTAGCACAGAACATATTCTGACAGACCTGACAAAAAACATGAAAAATGTGTGCTTTCTATCATAATGATTATTTTTCAGATAACACCAGCTGTGCAACTATTAAATCAAGTGACTGCTTTTCCACATAACACCAAGTACCAGCATTCAATCATGAAAGAAATATAAATCTCCATGGGCTTTTTCCACATGCTTTAAATCAGCAGCAATCTGTGCATTTGTATCTGCACTAAAAACATGGTAAAATCCAGGAATGTCTTCCAGCTGAAAACTCTTCGGTATTTTATTGGTAGAGACTATGATTGGGCTATGCAATATTATGTTTATCAGGATGTAGTTCAGTTTTAATCTAAGTTTCCAAGTTACCAGTGGGTTCCACTGTCCCTATCCCTTCATTGGAGAGAACACAATACTTGTGACCTCCCCGTCAGGCACTCAAGACCCCAGATTTCAAGCTCTAGGTCTGCTGCTCTATCTGGATTCTTTAACCTCCTAAACTCCACACCATTTCTCCAAGGAGCCTTATAACCCTCTTTTCTGTCTTTAGGGCTCACAATAAGATGAAAAATCCTGTCAGAATTAATTTTTTTAAAAAAACTCAAACCAAAATAACAAATCAAACCAACACAATAAAAAAAACACCTATCTGAACCCAACACAGCAATGGATGATTCTTTGTTTCTTAAGAGCAGTAAATCACATGAATAGCTGAAACTATCTGCATTGTGTTGGCGGACAGATATGCCCAGAAAGGCCTTGAGATCTTTGCTTTCATCCACCTGGTAAGCTACCCCAAATGGGGGGGCATGTTCTATATTCTCATCTCTTTATTATTCATTATTGTTCTTAACTTCATCAAATTGCTACTCAGGGATGTGTAAGAAGAGGGATTTCCCTGTGGTTAGTGGGCCTCTCCTAACTGAAAAAGAAAATGAAAAAAGGCAGAGCAGTGCACTGTCAATCAGTCACAGCAAGCATGATCTAAACAGCTGGATTATGCTCCTTGGGGTGATTCATGATGCAAATATTTTAATTTCAGTTCAAGCATGGCTATTATTTCAAAATCTTTTGGTTTTGACTTACTGGACTTAGAAACATCCCTCTTAAGCAGCTATGGTACCACAAACACAACATAACACTGAATTATTTACTTGTGCATCAGTGACTCTATTAAATAACATATAAAATTAAAAAATGGAGTGAGTTTCCCTGGAAGTGTCAGAGGAAGAAATGCTGGGAATCTTTAGTCATCTCTGTTTGGCCAAGGGAAAAAATGGACAACAGCCCCTAGCAGGCTTAGCTGACCTGCTGTTCCCTTCCCAGCCTGTTGATCCTCCCTACCTGTCAGGTCTTGTCAGAGGACAGCTCAAGGGAATTGCTTGTGGTGAATGTGCTGAGCAATGTTGTTCAAGTCCCTGCCACATTTTGCACACACAGAGAAAACACATTTAATACCAGTATCACCTGCACGCAGGAGGTGCAAAAGGCTAACATCACAAAGCTGCCAAAGGAAACTCACGGTTGCTGTCACGGAACTGCCCAGCAGTCAGGAGTTTCCTGGCAGAGGGGAGCTCTCAGGACTCTCCTGGAGGCTCTTCACTCTGAGGAAGAAGCTGAAAATTCAATGGAAACAGCATCCAGGAACCAAGCATATCTAGAGCCAAATGAACCAAGTTCAACCAAATGTCCCTTTTAATTCTTTTGATTTGCTTGCAAATCAAAGGAATTCACTATTATTGGGAGATTAACTTTCTTTTCACTGAAGCCATGAAGTTCTTGAGGTTGATCTTTAACCTTGACCAAACCTGTTGACCCTTTAGACCTTAGGTCTTTTGCTCCCACAGTCATTCAAGGATTTGCCCTTTCAGATGGGATGATTTTAAGAGCAGGAGATAAACTCCTTCCAGATCCTTAAATGTGATGAAATTCAAATACTTGGTTTGGACCATTACATTTCATCATGACATAAATAACAATATACATTTCCATGGTTGTTTTTTTAAGAGGGATGCAGAGAAACTAAGTCCAAATTGGAAAAAAAAGAAATTGAAAGCATATAAAAACTGTCTATTATACAGTTCCTTAGTCCATGGTGTAGAATGATAAACATCTACAACGTGTGTCTGCACACACAGGCTTGTCTGGTTCATATATGCACATTTCCATTTCTCTTTAACAGTAATAATAGCCTTTTTGAGGTATAGAATTGCCATGGGCATATTAGAGAAAGAGACAGCTAAGCCTTTAGCAGCAGGTGGTATGCTAAAGGAGAGCAAAGTGCTTCTTGTTGCCAAATAAACACAGCAGCCATTATGCACTCAGCAGCCTCACCTACAGCCGTGAAAGTCAGTGTTGCTGGTTTATCAGAGTATTAAGTGATAGAGAGGCTGTTAGCCAGAACTTCTTTATCTGCTCTTATTCCGAATCCTGACACGCTATCTTTCAAATTTATCTAAACTACCGTGACAAACAAGCAGACAAGCTCTGTTCTCACTGGCACCTCAAGGAGCTTAATCCAGATCTTTGCACTGGTTTTGCCTGACACAAGATAAGGAGTGTGTGTGGCTGGGTCACTGTCCCCCATGGCAGGCCAGGAACTCTGAAGTGCAATCTCTCATTCACCACATTTTTTATGACACCTGTGGTTACACACTCCCTGTTTTGAGCACACCACGTGCACCAGGAAGCAGGTCAACCAACGCTCTTCCACCGGCCTTGCCACGTCTCTGCATCCCTGTGTTGAGTTGTTGTCACCTGCATTGAGCAATTCCTGCTCAGCCAGTGGTGGCAGAAACATCTGTGACAATCTCACACCTGGCACAATGCATGGCAAATAGAAAAGAATCCCAGCTAGTACAGCCAGCACTGTGGGATCACACTGATTTGCCATATCTAACAGAAGACCTCCACCAGTACTTTGTGACTCCACCTGAAGTACATTATTCCATTTGGTACTTTTTCAGGAAATGGGTTTCACCCTTCAATTCATATCCAGGCTAGTGGAGAATCTGGCCAAAATAGTTCTAGACAATACATTAAATCAGTCCGTTTTTTGTCATCTTATGAATGACTAAAGGAAGGTGGAACAGGATGTATTTATAGTTGTTTTTTTTTCCTCATGAATTCCTTTGTCCAGCTTTGACATAGGGAATGACTTTCTCAGTAACAGAACCGGCAGCCTAAAAAGTGCAGTATCATGGATTTCTCTTGCCAGTATGTTTAACAGATGGCAATAGAATAACTCAGCTTTTCTAGTGGGCAGAGTTCTTCACAATCTTCTGCTTACATGCCAAGAACAAAGCCTACCTTTTCTTCACCTTTTTGATAGCAATTCAATCATTTCCTTAGATCAGTAAATCAGTAAAGCCACCTGCAAAATCTCTGGGGCTTCAAACTGTGTTATGCTTAAGTTTCCTGAACAGAAATTATTTTATTAAGTGATTCAGTGCTCTGCACAGACCTCCACCCTCCAGAAAACTGGAGCTGTTGACTGCAATAGATTTTTCAACAGAGCAGTCAAACAACACAAGTGATTTGCAACATTGCAGGACCCAGTAATTCCCACTATTCATCTTTTCAGGAGAGCTATGAATCCAATGAAGATTTATAAGCAGAAAGTCACTTCATTCTCACATAATGTATACCTGGCAATAGAAGGCACACACATTCAGCAGGCTCTGTTCATAACATGCTGCATCACCTTGTGCTGTGGTACGCTGTAAACTCTGACCTAATTTGACACGACAGCTAAAATTTAAGGGACAACATTTCCCACTTCACTTCCAAATGGGAAAATTGCAATGTTCCAACAGGAGCTGGCCAGCAGAAGGAGGGCAGACAGGAAAGTGTCTATGGTCTGCCAGCTTCAAATTATTGTTAAGTAGTTCAGCATTTCTCTGGGGAAGAAAACAAACAAACAAAAACCCTAAAAGAGTAATTAACTGTCATTAAGGAAAGGTCCTCAGTGGAGTGCATTTTTTGTCTTTTAACCATACATTCCAGTTTATCAGCAAACACCAAATTTTTCTGCACACATTCCTATACTGATGGCAATTCTAAGTTAGTAGCTTTGAACTGGATCAGAAAAATATGGTCATTCTAAAACTCGGAGCAAAAAGTCCTCAGAAGTATCTTAGTATTTCCCAATTGTTTCAGGGTTTTTTTTCCTTGCTGAGATGTTTGAATCCAATGTCTGGAGAGTAGGACATGTCTCCATTATTAATGCATCTCCTGAGATAGTATCTTTGAAACTGTAGGATGTATTGTATTTAGACATAAATAAATAAAAATCTGAGTTTCATGGATTGCTAAAAAACAACTTAGGGATTCAGAGGTTCAGAAGAGTCAATTCAGAGAGCAAGCATCTCCTAACCAACCCAAAACTTCTGCAGTGTGTGCTTAATCTGTATCTCTGTATCATGGATAAAATCCTGAATGATTTCTTCTTCAACTCTGTTTTAACTTCTTAACTTCACCTTAATTTCTCTCTTCACCAAAATGCAGAAGTTTTAGGATAATATTTCAATCTAATTTGCATCAACCTGAAATGCCATCTGAATTTGTATTTGGCTTTATTAAGTGCCTTGTAGAGGGATGTTTGAAAAAATATAAGATTCTGCAAGTCAAAAACTTTGACCCAGAATCTGCAGCCTGCCCTGTATTTCAATTCCCAGTCAAAAAGATGTTAGAGTTCAGAACAGTCAAAATCTAAGAAAAATGCCATTCAATCAAAGCATACCCTAATCTTCCATGCAATTCATGTGGTGGGACATTTAGAAAATGAGATAATTTTCCCAAATCATCCTAATGTGTGGAAGACATGAAAATTGCCATTTTCCATCACCCCTATGCTTTCCCTGAATGAATGCCTGAGGTAATAATGTTAAAAGGCTATCCAAAAAAAAAAAAAAAAAAAAGGAAAAGAAAAAAAATGAAGCAGGGGCAGTAGAAGCATTCTTGCTGACAATGCTTGCCCTACACCCGGTCCAAAATCAGTAGTGACTGTGGAAGACCATATAAAACATTAATAAAGTCAGTTTTCATATTTAGTGGCAGGTGCCTTCAAAATCTTGGGGGAAGTGAACTCTTGCTTGTGCTATCTGGCTTAAGTCTTATTGAACCACTGAAAGTAGTGCAAAGGCACTATTTTCTCCAACAGAAATAAAATAATAATTTTTACAGTAACTCTCATTTCTTCAGTGAATTAATAACATTTCAAAGAGGACTTCTGACCCATCCTTTCAACCTAAAATATCCAGTTATAATTACCTGGTAAAATATTATGTCATTTCCATATGTGTGGTTAAACCTTGCCTTCGCATGACTAAGTCTGATTACATTCCAGAGCTGTAATTTACAGATTTTTGATATCCTTAGAGAATTAAAATATATTAAAAAATAAATCAAGCAGTGTGAATCTCATTAGGGAATCATCTCTAGTAGTTCAAGCAAAGGTCTCATTTATAACTTATAAGCAGCTTGATTTTTTAATGCTGTTGGCACATCCCTAGAAGTTTTTCAGTGACATTTGCTATTGATCTCTCAAGAATTCAAAGGAAACATCTCTTTTCATTTAGAAAATTCTCATTTAGGATGGCAGGGGCAATGGTTTTATTCTAAACATTCACCCCCTCCTATCCACCTTGAGTTATCACTGTAAGTGCTCATGTTAGAAATATTCAAAAAATAAGAGATAGCTTGTCATAATGCTAACACTTCCTGCTTAAAGAAATGATGTTCTTTATAGCCATTTATATAAGGTGTAATCACGAAAGTCTAGGTAGACACATCCACACTCACCCACTGAGCAGGTCCTCCTGCCATGGAAGATCAGGTGGGTCAAGCAGTTCCTGCATTTCTAAACCCACCCTGGCTGGGCCTGATCCCTGGCTGTCCTGCACGTGCCACCTGATGGCACTCAAGATGATCTGCTCCATGACTTTTCCCAGCATCAAGATCAGGTTCCCTGGATCCTCCTTCCAGCCCTTCTTGTAGATGGGTGTGATGTTTGTCAACTTCCAGTTGATTGGGATCTCCCCAGTTAGCCTGGACTGCGGGTAGATGATGGGAAGGGGCTCAGGGAGCACTTCCAGCAGGTCCCTCAGCACCTTGGGTGGGTCCCATCCGGCCCCACAGAGCTGTGTGTGTCCAAGTCAGAGTCACTGCCCTTGGGTTAAGGAGGCTTCATTCTGCTCCCTGTTCCAGCCTTCCAGCTCTGAGGGCTGGGTACCCACAGAACTGGTGTCACTCTTAAAGACTGCACCAGAGAAGGCATTGAGTATCTCAGCTTTCCCTCACCTCTGTCATGTTCTGCCTCCCATCCAACAAAGGATGGAGATGGTCCCACAGCCTCCTTTAGTTGCTAACATATTTATAGAAATATTTTTATTGCATTTTAAGGCAGCAACCTAATTAAGGTCTAGCTGGGCTTTGACCCTTTAACTTTTCTCCCTTTATAAACTCATAAAACCCCTGTATACCCCCTGCATTGTTTGTTCCTTTTTCCAAATTCATAAACTCTCCTATTTTTTACCTGAGTTCCATCCAGAGCTCTCAGTTCAGCCAGGCTGGTCTTATTCCCTGCTGGCTCCTCTTCTGGCACATGGGAACAGCCTGATCCTGTGCATCCAGTATTTCCTTCTTGAACATTGTCTAACCTTCCTGGACTTCTCTGCCCTTCAGGATCACCTCCCAAGGGACATTGCAACCAGATTCAAAATTATAAATTCTAGTGTATATAAATCACAGTTCAGGAAGTTCTCTGAAGCTCTTCGACTGAACCTGAGCACAAAGATTCTCAGGCTGCCTAGAGCCTGAAATATTCTGGTCATGAAACATTACCTCCCCAGCATGTGGTATGCCTATCAGCACAGAAGTGGTAAAAAAGAGCCGACTAACTTTATTTATTACATTTGTATTGCTTACAAAACCATTTACTTAATGGATGGGTATCATTAGCAGTCCAACCACAAAAAAAAGAATACAATGATGTGTTACATAGGTTCATTAAAATAATATTTCAAAGCAATCATTAGAACAAGAAGCTAAAGATCCAAGAGACAGTAAGTTATCTGCAAATAAATGAGGCAGAACAAACATGTTTTGAAGTAAGTTAAGAAACATGTTTACAAATATAGAGCACCATAAAGAAAGCAGGACATGAAGCTTAGAGACTGCTGTTCATGCAACTTATTACACAAAGCAAAAGGGGCAACTAGTTTTGAATCAAGGGTTCTCAGACCTGTGGTCAGCATGCTGTGCTAAGGAGAATGTGCCTGAACACAGGGAATACAGAAGTTCAGTATACAAAGCACAGTAAAGATAAGGTTATGAGTTCCTTAGACTAAAGATAGAAAACTACAGACATTGTCACCCCCTCCTGTGTATTAATAAAATAAATAAATAAAACAAACAAAACCAGCAACAGCAACCAAAAAAAACCCAACCACAATCAAAAAAGACTCCCCAGACTAGTGCAGAACCAAAGAGCACCCTTATGCTCACAGGCTTCCATGGTGAAATAAAAGCATTTCCAGTACACCAGGCAAAGGTTGCAAGGTCTGTGCTGCTGTGACAGCTGGGGAATCATAAGTTTGCCTTATGGTAAATTCAGTCAAAGAAACATGAGTGGAGGTTCTTTGGCATGATACTCATTTACTGGAACAGCTATTAACAGAAAAGCAGAACACAGAAACAGGGGGAAAATAGGCTTGTTGAAGTCTAAAGATAAAAGGCCAACATATCATGCTGGACAAATGCAACCAAGGCAGAGTTATAGCAGAAAAATTTTGGAGAAGAACAAAGCACAAAAGCATAAAACCCACTCAATTTTAGTATAGTCCTCTTGTCCTTAAAAAGGGACAGTGATGGTGATGATTTTTGAACAAAATTTAGCCTAACTAGAGGGAAAAGAAATCCAGAATATTAGCATAAAAGCTGTCATCATTTCATTACATATTAAATGCTCTACCTGATTTTCATTGTTTTTCTGAATTTTAACATTTTAAAAAAATGTGAACAATTATTGCTGTCAGGAAACTACAAGGACTAATAACCAGCCTATAACCAGCTGCTTAGAATTGTCAGCACATTTAATTTTCTGGACCACTTTCTATCTAACGAAATTAGGAAAGCTGTCTTCCAAACATCAAAGCACCGAGCAGCTGATGGCCTGAGAGGAGCTCCTGCACTCCCCAAACCACCTGTGCCACAAATGTTTTGTTATGGGCCAGCAGTTACACAACTGTGCCTGCGTCAAACAAGCAGCATGAGAGAATGATTTAATAAAGAGTGAACTGAAGGAGGGAGAAAAGAACATTATGGAAAGGAAGTAACAAGCTCCCGAGTTAAAGTTGCAATCAGTTCCTATTACAAAGCAGTTCTATAATCAGACCTAGATCGGAAAAGGTGCTCAGCTCAAAAATTGTGAGATTTATGCAAAAGCAGAAGGGAAAGTTTAAACAGGCTTCAGTTCTAGCCTGTTAAAATATTGTCAGGTTTCAAAGACACCTATCATATTCCTTAGTCCCATTCTGTCTTAAAATAATTAAAATAAACCAAAACTTTTCTCCAGCACCCCTGAATCTTGCAGCCTTACACACTACTTAGCACTCCTTGGGCAGGTGAGCACTCACTATACACCATGATAAACAACAGCAGTTATAGGATGTCCATGTGTTCGTGCTATGGATAGTTTGGATCAGATCTGAGATATCTGCGAGCCTTGCCATTTAGTTTCTTCTAAGAGACAAAAAAACTTCTAAGAGCTCAACCAAAACCAAAGGAAAAAACAAAGTAGGTTGTTCCCAAGTTATCTTCTATGACCAGCTTCTTTAACTATTGTAGAACCTTAAAAGACTTCCACAGCCTGGAAAATTGTGTTATCTTTTTTATCTTAGCCAAAACATCTGCTTAATCAAATAAGAAATGTTATATCTATTTTTTTCAGGGAAGCAGAAAGGGAAGAGGTTATAGCATTTTATATTGTCCTTAAGTAAATCTAAGTGACTTACCAACATATATATAAGATAATATTAACTGGACTAGAGAAAAGCAATGCTCATTTTTTAATTTATTGCCATATCCTTAAGTGTTTACTCAATATATCTCATTTTTTGAAAACTCAGACTTGTTCAATGTACCAGAATATGAGCTGACAAAAAATATCAGTTTTTGTAGTATCTCTGCCATAAGGGATTGAGATGAGATAGAAAATGATAAAAGGAGGCAAGAACTGTTAAGCTAAAGGACAATGCAAGAAAAAAAAGGTAAGTAAGAACAAATTAGTAAGTGGTTATTTGTTTGGGTTTTGAGTATTAGGAAAAAAAAAAAGAAATTAAATCAGCCGAGAACTGAACACGTCTTAGCCAAGAACAGAATGATGCAAGTGCCACCACATGGTAGAAGTGCTGGCCAGGAGATGCTGTGGGTGAGGGCAGCTCCTGCCTGGGGCAAGGAAAGCCGTGCTCAGCACAGCCAGCTTTGCATGCAGCTGCCCGAGGCTTCAGAGCTGATGTTCCTCACCTGGGGACAACTCCTGGGTGCAGCTGAGGCCTCAGCCTGTGCAGGAATACCCAGGGGTCTCTGCATAAATAAACCATGAAGGAGATAAAACAAGCGAGTGACCCAGTTTGATCATGTCATTTTCACTGAGTCTTCCCTCAGGCTAACGCAGATTAATCTTTTTCTCTGATTAACAACATCATTAAAGAAAATAAATAAAGTTCTCAAGAATGTGTGGAGTGTCAGCACCTGCATATTTGCACAAATGTCAGTTTCTGGAGTAAGCAAATCCAGGCCAGTGTGCAACACATGGCACAGTGACCTCCGTGCTCATCTCTGCCAAAGCATGGACTGGACACATTTGACAAAGGAACTCAGACTGCAAAACACCATGAAAAATACATGAGGCAAATCATAAATCTGTTAATTAGTTATAGGCTTATTGCAGGTGAAAGAATTGATATTTTTCACATTAACTGTCACCCAAACACTAAGCTAAAATTTAATAAGCTTCATATTGCAAATATACTACAGACTGAATTAGTAAGAGACACCTGTAACCTTTACTTGTGATGAACAGTGCTAAAGGATTGCTCATCACACACAAATCAGCCAACTTTTGCTCTTGAACGAAGTAAGATCTACCTTACTCAAAGCATGTTACCCAGTTAGTGAGCAGAGGCTGGCGGCAATCACACATCACACTAAGCATTAGAAATGTCTGAGTGTGCCCTGAGATGACAGGATTAGTGCTGCCTGCAAGTACCACCCAGCACTACTTCTAGTTTTGTGCAGTGAATACCTAAGGATGTATTTTAGCAAGTATTATAAACAAAAGTGCTGGGACCCGCCAGTATTTTATAAATTCTTCTGTGGATAACATGAATTTAGAAATCAGATGAGCTTATCAAGAAAGGTGTATATCACTTTGAAGGAAGCAGATCCTCACAAAATCAAATGAACTAGTTTTTTACAGCAGTTGTCACCCTGAAAAACTTATTAAACAGGCAAATATCCATTAAATACTAGATGTATCAAGCCTATAAATATAATGAAACAAATTTCCAAGTTTTTCCTATCACAAGCATTACTGAAACTCAGGCATGACTGAAAACCCCCAATTTTCCCTGGGAAACCAAAATGAGGGCATAGAGGTAGCAAGGGGACTATGATAACTCACATCTTGAACTAACAGTAGTTCCAGCAGCTTGTACAGCTTCTCAAATTCTTTTACCTTCCTAAGGAACTGCAATCATCCTGCTCTCTTTGACCAACACCCCACATGATTCAGCTTGTCTAAGGGAAACAAGGAAGCGAGAAAATCCACCTTAGTTGCTCTGAACCTTTTTCCATAAAACCACCTCCAGTGAACAGCCTGCAAAGCCAGTGCCGAAGAACTAAACTAAACAGCTCCTAATTTATTGCTTCATTCATCCATCCAGTGAGTGCTTAGAAAATCCAATACTGAATTCATTAATAATATTAAACCACTAAATTCTGTGCTAAAGTTCAAAGTTTCAATCAACCACAATTCAACAATATTAAATTAGCGGAGTCACAGCAGGTGAGAATTAAGAATTATGGTTACTAAACAAGTAGGAAAAAAAAACAAAAACAAAAACAAAAACCAACAAAAAAGGTTTTTATTGTTGTGACACATCTCTAATATGCTCCATAGCTGATTATTGGTACTGAAAAGATTAAAAAATTACTTAATTATTTTAGTACATGTTAGTCTAATATATACATCTAATTCCTACTTAAGGAGAAGATTTTCAGAAGTACTGATTAACAAGAACTCTTACACTGAGGTCAACAAAACCTTGGAGGCACTCAACATTATATAAAAAAACAAGCATGGATAAACACAGCTGTATGGAAGTAAATGAAGCTTCAAGTTTAAAAAAAAAAATCTATCTTTAATATTTATTTTGATTCTTAATTCTTGGGGATGAGGACAGGATTCATTTGAGGAAGAAGGTTGAGAGTAAATGATTAAAGGGAATGCACATGAGAATCTGTGATCGTCTGGCAAAAAAATTGTTCTTTCCTTTGAAGGTGTGGAAAGCAAAAGCACAGAAATATTAAGTTTTGAAGGCTTAATTTTGTATCAAGTTTATGTAACACCTACAGGAAATCTCAACCCTCACAGACAGAAAAATCACCATCCTAAGAAAAGAAAATCAATGTAATTGAGAAAAACCCACACTAGACAACAACAGCAAATCCTTCTACCCTCAGGGTAAGGACTGATCCAGGCAGCCCCATTTGATCAGTTTGGGAAGCTCCTGAAACCCAGGAACTTCTGCTGAAGAGATGCTGGAAGGCAGAGGAATGGCCTGACTGTGACGTGAAGTAGTGAATTTCAGGACAACAAAATCTTTCTGCACAAACTGGCACCAACATAATTCTGCCAGCATAGAAGAATGAGGACACTTCTCTCACTGAAAAAAATATTAACAAAATTTTCAAAGAATTCCAAAATTAAATAACAGATTCAGCATATGCCTGAAAAGATACAAAATCCACAGCTAGGCATCAATGCAAAAAAATTATTTTATCTTGGAAAACAACTGAACAAATTTGTTGAAAGTTGATATGACAAATTCTGGATGTCCTAAAGAGTTTAGTCCTGTCTTCAATAGAAGCAATGATTTTGGTTTTAATGTGAAATAATATTGTTTGTGGGGCTTTTGCCACTGAGTTTTGGGAGAGATGCTTGGGCAGCAGAGAAAAGGGAAATGCCAGAATGTTGGAAGTGATCATTGTACACTGTGTGCAGCTGCATATTGGGTTATGGAAAACTGACATAGCAATTACAATCATGATCACACAAAACTGAATTTAAAATGGAGGAAATCAGATATATTTTCAAAGGACAGAATATCAGAGGAACTGGTTAAACTTCTTCAACTCCGACAAAAACCAGTGATATGACATTCCCACAAGTCGTGATCCAGTCTATAAATGGATTTATCCCAGGCTGTACACAACACCATAACATGGATAAAGGCAACCAACTTCACTACCCTACCACGGGAAGTAACTGGAACTCAGCTGTGCTTATCTGAACAACAGAGCTTGTCTTACATGCTTGTCTTACATTAAAAATCAGAGCATCACTGACACTGAAAGGACACAGGTACTGTGCCACTGCAGCAAACCAGAGGTGAAACCCTCGATTTCCACTTCCAGGCTGTTTTGCTTGGCCTTGCATCGAACAGAAAACATGAAAAGCACAAAGCAGCAGATTGCTGTCCTTGGGAGTTCTGACCCCCAGAACAATCCAGATTTGCTTGCTCCATCTTCTAGGGCAAGGACTGTTTGACTGGAGATAGTTTTCTTTAACTAAATTTATGTCACAGAAACATGGCTATTGCTTATTCAGTTCAGACAGACTCTGAACAGAAATTAGGGCTCTGTTGTTTGGCAGCAAAGCAGGCTTTGAGAAACACCAAGGAACTTTATTCCAGAAGAGCAGACCCAGCAGCAAGAACAGACAGGGTGAAGTGTTTTTCACAGCAAACACTTACATACAGAGGTAATGCAAACTCCAGAACTCAGTATTTGTTTCAAGTTTCATTTCTGCTTTACAGTTGAGAATGAAGAAGAAAAAGAACTTTACAGGCTAAAAGGACTCAACATGGACCTACTGTGCCTCTCCTTTAGCAGGAATGTAAAACCTCCCTCACAGGAGAGAAAGCTAAAGCTTCTGGCCAAGCCTCCTTTTCCATCACATGCCTTGTGATGGCTTTAGGCTCTGTTTGAAAACTGGGAGGTGAACTGGCTCCCCTGCTTAGTGACACCACCCAGCTGTGGCTCCAGCCTGTTCTGCCCCCCAGGCAGGAAAGGCTCCTGGCCACAGCTCTGCTGGTGCACAGTACACACGATTAATGAAATGTGGTGCTCCCTGGCACAGCCCTCCAGGGTCCTCAGAGCTCTTCAACACCTAGAGACAGTCCAACAGCCCCGGTGAGGGGTTGGGAAGGAGGAAAGCTCCCAGAGACCCATCTCGAGCATACAAAAAATTAATTACTCCATGAGGTACACAGCTACAGCATCACTTGAAACTACGTGACATTTTTTGATAGTTCCTAGGCATTTGTGGCCAACAGGTGCCTGGTAGTTGCACAATTTTCTAATTAGTTCATGTGCTGTACTTCAAAACTAATTACTGAAATGGCTGGATTATAATGTTGCAGGGAGTCATTCGTGTGCCACCTACCATTAAGGGGAGGGAAATTTTGTGAAGGTTAATTAGCATTTTTAAAGTACTTTGGAGATTAAAAGCTTTAACTATATGCCTAATAAAAGAAGTAAAGGTAATACTTTCTATTCAGCGGATTCCTTTTTGCACTGAAAGTGAATTACAAGGGTTGCTTTAAGTCCAAGAACATAAATTTTCATGTACAAGGAATTAAATCAACTCCCAACAGGATCAATCTGTTAGAGGGTGGAGACCTCTAGCAAGACACAAATCACTGGAGGTGACCACGGCATCCTGGTGTGAGAGAGGCGGCTGCTGCTTCCCAGGCAGAGGTTGTGTGCAGCTAAAAGTAGACATTTCCCTATAACATGCCCTTGAACAGGTCAAAAAAATCAAACCACTATGAACAGGTACCTTTTTTAATTAAAATAATTCACAGATATTCTCCTCTTGGGACATCTGCTGCCTGTTCTGTGTTCAGAAAACACCCACTGGCCTCTCCAAGAGGGGATCTATGTGCATCTGAATCTTTTCTGAAGTTGCATCCTCAGCATTTTCCACTCTTCTTGCCTACTGCCAAGGTTTTCAGCGTGACAGAGGACATCAGAAACTTTTTCCATAAACACAAACTTATTTTCTTCAGACCTAGAGTTACATATAATGTATTTTATAAACTTATAATTGCTTTTCGTGAGCTTGGGAGAAAATATAAAAATCATTATTAAGCATACATGTGTATTTTGTATTAATTCTGTTTCTTCACAACAGTAATGGGGGGAAAAAAGAGTTCATTAATTACAGAAAATACATTCCAATTATTTGGTTCACATGATTATTATTTCTGCTGTAAATCCAAAATTGTCATCAACTTAGGAAGTTACTACATCTTCAATAGAAAGATTATTTTAGTACTACAGATGGTTGTTCTTTTATAGGCCATTTTAATGACTTGTTCTTATATAATCTGTCATGCATTATTTTGTTGTTGTTATGAACTTTTTAAGTTTCATATCAATCCACTTTGATGTTTACTAAACAGATGGTGTTACAAAAAAAAGAAAAGGGAAAAGCATAATAATTTAGTTCTCAAAAATACTCCAACAGCTACACATTTATTTTGTCAAATATGAAATCCATGTCATTTGTTTAAAAAAAACAACTTAGCACAGAAACAAAATTATTCATAAGTTTTAGACTTAAACAGTTTACAAAGCAGAGCATGAAATCAACTGAAAGAAGGTTTTTCTGAAAGGTTATTGAACTTCAAAAATGTTTGTCAATTAAGATACATAAAGAACCTATTTACTGTGGTTCTCAGCATTCCTCTTCCTCATCCAAAGCACTACTGTCAAATAACTGCAGTAATTGCTAAGTCACGTAGGTAATTATTTAATATACAGGTGTGACTCAGGTCTGCTGCTTGAAATCTAGTTGTAAATTGTGGTCATTATGTAAGCACCTCAATTTACAGAAAGTTTTGCTTTATCATTGTAATCTTTATGATTGTTTTGTTTAATCAGTGCACTGTCATCAAACAGACAGAAAGACTTGAAAAGCTGAGCACTACAGCAAACAAAATTACATCTAAATGAATTTAGAGCTTGGAGTATTGTAAATTCTACATTGAAACAATAAAACTGTTCAATCCCAATTCACCAGTACGAGCTGAAAAAACTTTCCCTTCCCACCGACAACTTTTAAGATTTTTGCAGAAATCTACCTCAAAATGTGAATATCATAAAGTGAAGCATTCTTAGATGAGGAAATTCCAGAGTTTGGAATCCCTCAGCTCTACACATTCCATTCCTGTTCTGCAATACAGACTTCAGCTACAGAATAACCCTTTTCCCAGACAATTCCTCCTAATTTCAAACTGTAAATAATAGCTGCTTGTGGAGTTCATCTGATTAATCTTTAGTTTCTAGTAAATATTAATGTGACTAAAAGGGAATATATTCAGGTGATAATAAGCAGTGGAACTAGACCAATAACACTATAAAAACCAATTCCAGCTGATGAATCTAGCCATGCTTTCAAATAGCCAAGGAAGTATCTTCTCTCTGCATTGTGAAACAGAAAAAGGAGGAAGAAAAATCAGAAAAATAAATGTTTTTTTTTGTTCCAAGGATGCTCCTACAGTAGGCTTTCCACAAGTTTAGGTAGTTCTATGCTTATGATAAAATATCATGTGTAAAATACAACTAATTAGCCTGTGTTAATTGTGTTACCTGCTTACAGCATGCTGCAGTAGAATAGGTATTATTGTGTATCTGCTTTCTTATCAAGCCAACAGATGTGTCCCAGCAGGAATTTCCTTCTACAATATATACTTAGCATGGTGATAATTCCTGCAAAATGTGGATTTCTCTTGACATAGGCAAAACACTGAAAAGGAGGTAAGAAAAGGCACGACACAGATGGACTCTTCTTGCTGAGGGAAGTCATTAAAATGTGCAAATTTGTGCAATTGTTTCCAAGAGGGAAACACAGAGTTACTAAATTCCCATTGCCCTAACAAGAACAAGCATCTGTTAGTGCAGTAAGTGGCTCACTGGGCATGACATGGGCCTCAATGTTTATATTCCTGGTATCTAAACCGGGCAAAATTTATCTGTGGTGCAGCTCCGTTTCAGTCCTTGGAAATCCACCAAGTCTGCATTTGATTCGATGGTGATCATTAACAATAAGCTAAAGGAAGGGCTATTATCAAGGCTGATGTCATCGCCTTTCATCAGTCTTCTACAGGGAAAAATTAGAGTTGACTTGAACTCAGGATGACTTCAGGGTTTTTTTAAATATATTTGGACTAGTACAATATCAATTTCTCATTAAAGTGAACT
Organism: Phainopepla nitens; assembly: GCA_013400175.1. Taxonomy (NCBI): domain Eukaryota; kingdom Metazoa; phylum Chordata; class Aves; order Passeriformes; family Bombycillidae; genus Phainopepla; species Phainopepla nitens. Next base: position 704,823 of record VXBQ01008798.1, on the reverse strand, counting down.
CGTTCAGGCAGTGATTGCAGCGAATAATAGTAAGTGTAAAACTTTCTACCTTTTCTAATAATGTGTATATTTTTAAAGCACTGAAGACTCTCATTCATTACAGAAGCACAACTCCAACCATCTCTGAGTACAGTCATAAAAGTGACTGCAAGGCACAGTACCTGTGGCTACAGGGGTGTATTTAATGAATAACATTTAGTGTCTTGAACAGACAAAACCAAGTTGCTCCAAAAGACTCTGCTTTACCTCCATCTCTTGCTGCATTTGCACGTCTGTTTTGCCAACCATTGGGCTTTAAATCAGTGCAATCAACTGCCCAGCAGGAAAAAAGTAACTACTTGAACTATCTTTTAACAATATGAAAGGGTTGGACAAAAGACATCTCAGGGCCAAGCTTTGTGCTACATGAGTGATGACTTTCACTTTAAATAATACTGTCTGTAAACACACTTGTTTCAAAACACACTCATTGTTCCTGTGTTTAACCTGGGCTAAGCTGGGTGTCACACACACCTATGGCTACTCTGGCCCACAGTGCAAGGTTAACAAGTCTCATACCCCCCTGTCTGCAGGCTGGAAGAGGCTTGGATATGTCACAGTCAAAGAAATACAAATGCTTTATCAGAACAGACACATCTTTAGGCTGCCATGTGCCAGAGTATCACCTGAAAGCAGCCAAGCGTCAGTCAAAAATCACACCCCCAGCTGGATGTTTATGAGAAGCAACAGATTAATGTGTACTAAAACCTCAACACTGCCCCAAAAGAGGCTCAATTCTCTGATAGGTCTGTCTATAAGTATTCCAGTTTTCCGTAATTCTGTGACTTTCACAGCCAAATCCATTGACCAGTTTGTTTGTTTGTTTGTTTGTTTTCCCAAAGACTGTACATAGAAGCATCACTTGGGGTCTGAAAGTTATCTTATTGGGAAAGGTTCAAAACACATGGAAATGGCAGAAAAATAGATAAAGCAAGGCCTGGATAAATCTTAAACCAGCTTTATGATGTACTTTTTGCTAGTCTAGTACTTCCATCAGTGAGAAATGCTCTCCTAATGCATCAGTCCAAAGGCATGATTTGAGTTTTCTATTCCTCTTGCCCTTAATTTCAGTGCTCTCTCTCCCTCTCCCTGTTTTTGCACCTTTATTTTCAAACAGAATGAGAAGTGTGAATGCTTGAAGTACAGACTGTTCTCCAGCATTCTGTCCCTTAGGAAATGCTGACACAGCTCAGGATCAGAATTCCATGCAACCTAGAAAACTTTTTCAAAGGGAACACTACAAGAACATTTTCAAAAACAACATTTTCCTTAATTTTCTTTTTGGAAATAGATTAATAATTTCACCTAAACTTTGAAATATTATCAACAAAAAAAGTGCAAACATGGTGATATCAGTCAGCCTAAGATCTAAAATGTGTTTGTATCAGAGCTTAGCCATGAAAATAATATCTCGAAGATCTAAAAGCAAATGAAAACAAGATGTTTGAATGGGATATCATGGGTTTGGATATCTCTACATCAGTATCATGTATAAAAATGGCAATTTGTGATTTCAGAACAATTTTGAATGCTATTTTCAGAGCTAGGAGCCATCATGTGAAGCTGGCCGCAAATTTCTGTTTAATAAATATTGAGTTCCTACTCCATGTGGATTTTGCTACCTCAAAGCAATTTTAAAACACATCAATCAAATCCCTGTGAATCAGCAAAAGCAGATGCTGCTAACTGTTACAGGCAATATCACCTGAAGTTTCATTTTCTGCAGTGCTCAGTTAATGTAAAATGCATAGGAAGACCTTGGAGCAGAGACTGGATCCTGGGATTTCTGACTATAACTAATTTCCCCTAAGTTCCCCAGTCTCTAGGTCATTGCATCAGTCTCCTCCTTCTCTCTCTCTGGTTGACTGAAGCTTGGAAATATTCATAAATATATAAGCACATCCTCACTTCTTTTTTCCTTTGCAAAAGGCATGGACTACCCAGAGAAGATGAAACATTCCTCTGCAGCAGCACTGAGCCTGTCCTGACCCACGAGAGCTGAGGATGGACCACCCTGACCAAGGGAGCCCTTCCTCATCTGCTGTGTGGAGGCGGCACCATCACTATCCTCGTTCCAGTCTGCTTTTTCAGAAAGGGCCATTCCTGGTTCAGCTTTTTCATACAGCTGCCCACCCTCCAGAGATTCTGCTCTCTGTCAGAAGCTCTTTACCCTACACCTGAGATAATATGGAAGTTCCTTCCCAGGGCAGGATTTAAACAACACTTACTCTTCCGAGTTCAGTGTGAATAAGCTCAGGCTGTCACATCCCACTCTCCCACACATTTCACTGTGGGAGCCTGAACATTCATTCAGCCTCAGCTCCAAAGGCCAATTCTGCCCTGGGACAACACAGCACCCAAGGTCCAAGTCACTCTGCAGATTAGGTCAATAGGGCACTGTAACAGCAGCAAATCTCCTTTGCTGCACATTTTGGAGAACTATTATGGGAAAGAACTGGGTAGCCCCACGTACAACAAATATGTAAATGAAATCTTTAGTGGCAGAAGTGTATTGTGCCTTTAAGACACAGAATAACTACGGGCCACAAACCACCACTGGCTCACACACAGATCTCCCAGTACTGTCAGTGGAATCTCAGGCACAGACTGAGATCCTGATATGCCCCCGAGAGCCTTTATTCAAATAAGAAATTTAAATGACTGGTGAAGCTATAGGAAAAAGCATCAAAATCAAATCAAACTGCTTTCAAAAATGGTGAATGAAAATCACGGTTTGTGCCAATCTTATCTCAAATTTTCTTTTGCTTTCATGAAAACAGAGGCTTAAGGCTTCCAGTTTTTCTTTCTCTCGAAAGCCACACTCCGACTGTGGAAATGATGAAGAATCCCTTTGAGAAAAGCAAAATTTTACTTAGGGCCAAGTAAAGCAAAATTTTACTTAGGGCTGATTTTTCCTTCAGTCAAACTTTACTCATCTAACACTAAGAAAAATGTTCGATGACAGATTTAGCTCATTTTCTTATCAAATCAAGCTTACTAAATTTCATCAATTCTTAGTATTCTCGTGAAGAATTTACCCTCCAGTGGTGGAAACCCAAAATAACCAACACAAAAAAACCCTAGGTAAACCAAAACAAAAGGAATCACAAAACCATAGCAGATAAATCTCCTATTAAAGCCAGTTTTGCATGTCACAGCATAATTTTACTTTCATCAAGGACAGTTTTCCCTGTCATGCAATGGGAGGTAAGCAATTTGCCAGCTCTTCTAAAAGGATAAAACCTTCTCCAGTGTAGACTTGGGGACTACAAGCCAATCAATTAGACCTTAGTGGGGAATTACTGAGATAGTAATGAGCATTTGCTTTCTGCAAGGATGTCTTTATAACTAGACGTGATCCACAAAATGTAAGCTAAGAGCGAACAAATGACTCCACGTGCGTGTGTGTGTCTAAGTAAAACAAGGATAAACTTAAAGCTAATGGGTATTTAAGGCACTCTAGCTCTGTGTTGTCAAGACAAATCCACCCTATTCTTCAATAGCAGGTCGAGGAGTAGTCATGGGAATTCAAAATCTCTGAACTAAATTACTGGAATCAATAGGAGTGAATGCAGAAAGAGGGTAAGTACTGACCACAGCAGGCTCACTCCCAGCTGAGGGCTCTACTAAATATTTGCTTGAAATTACAAAAAGTGGTAGAAAATTCACTGTGAGATTAGTCAATGTGAGCTATCCCAGCAACTAACTTCTCAGAAAATCTGTCATTCTATTAAGATCAAGATTATTGTTGCTTTATCTATTGTAGTACAGTGAGATATACTAAATTTGAATATACTAAATTTGACACTTTGAGGTAGAAAGTATAAAAATCTTTCAAAAGAGTAATAGTTTAGTAAGAAAACTGATTTGCAAAATCATAGAACAAAATACAAAAGCTTAACCTACTTTATTAACTGGTGAAATTATTTCCAGAATAGGAATTTTACATATGCTGGCTTTTGTTAATCCTAAAAATGCATATACAGAAGAAATGACCTCATGTTAAAAGAATAAGTAAGGTCAAATAATCTCACACTAGTGGAAAAGCTGATATCTAAGCTTATATCAAAGATTTCCAAAGCATCTATATTCATAATCCATATTCTGAAACTAAAAATGTGACTTATATTTCCCACAGTTTTAGTTTGCCCCATCCTTATCCTGTATTTTGTGCACCTCACAGAAGCGACCAAAGGTGACAGCACCCTTCCTCCCAATTTTCTACAGTCACCCTTGCAGACCTGAAACCAAGACTGTTATCTTTTACCCTGGGATCAATTTTTCCTTTCAATTTAGAAGACAGAGGCTTCTTCAGATGGTCAGAGTTTGAAAGAAAAGTCTTTTTCTCTGCAACAAGTGAACAGTGCAGCAGGAAACCAGCAATCAAAAGCCTGAACAGAACAAACCAGAACTTAACATTTGTATTTATGAATGTCATGATATGAAGGCAATTGCTTCTGTTTATCAAGTTATTCCCACACCAGCAAAAAGCTTGTAAATGTACAGCTAACCTGCTACGTCGCTGAAACGTGAATTCTAGCATGAAAGAACATGGTTTGAAAAAATTATTTCAAAAGAATTTTTTTTCCTCAAAGTCCCATTTAGGAAAATAAGTACTGAGGGATGAGAAGTGAAGTATGATCTTTTGTCAAAATTTATCTAAAATAGTACAGACATTCAGATAACATTAATTAAGACAAAAGTAAGAGGTCATAAAATGTAGCAAAGATACGCCTAATTGCATTCTTCCTGTTAAAGGACAATAGTTAGAAGAGAACTTTCCTCAATCCTTCTCTCCTCACCCATGGCATAAGAAGCTTGTAGAGGATATGGTGTACAAATTTTGGTACAGCAACTTGAAGGAAACTAAAAGCAGATAAGGTGTTTCTGAAGCTCACATGCAAGGAGAGTACAGAGAGGGAGAACTGGAGGTACCCACATTTTAAGGACTATAAGACAGCCACAGCACAGGAATTTTTCTTCCCAACCTCTCCCAAGTATTTCTCGTCAATCCATAATGCTTTAGTAAGTGAATTGTTTCATTTTCCTTGCAGCATTTGATTTTCAGCACTGTTAGAGAAACAGGATAATGGACACGACAGACCAGTAGCATGATGCTGTAAAGCAATTCTTGCATTCCCAAGACACATTAAAAGGATCTGTTAGTTCTTCACTGAAGCAGTGAAAGCACAATTTGTTTATCAGACTTCACACTGCCATGACTGATTAACAATTAATACATACAAGAAAAATGAGACAACATTACAAACTGTGCAGGGGAGATGTTTCTGATACCAGTTTGGCAGCTCAGTATCTTTTGTTCCTAAGAGGCAGCAAGAAATAAGATATTAATCATTTGGAATGGAGGACATTTTAACACTAGATCCTCTTTTTAATAGCTTACATTTAAATGCTGTAAAAAAAAAGAGGTTTTACTGAGACTATTTCCCGAACAGGAATGATTTTTTTTTTTTTTTTTGGTCAGGATGTATCACTGAGATGATACAACTCCTGGTCACACAGGCATATCTGTCCAACTAAGTCAGTAGGTTGTAATGTAACATCAACCACATCACATCTTTGCAGAGTCCCCAAAATTCTAAACACATGAGAATCATGCCATTATTGTCCTGTATTGTGCTGCACTTTTGTCTTGGTTTGAAAGTCAGGTATCTGCTAAGGAAGGCGGGAATGGAAAATATGACCCCCCTTCTCTCCAAATTACCATAATTTTGAAATTAAGGAGCATTCAGGCAAAGATATGGGAAAAGGAATAACAGTTCTTTACTAGTATGTA